>BGPR01007351.1:0-11304 GCA_013235015.1 Araneus ventricosus | reverse complement strand
GGCGTTATTATTATATTATCTCATAAGTAGTGTAATTTTGAATTAACTGTTTAATGTGGTTCAAAGATTATAAAGATGGTATTAAGAACTTGCATATTTCAAAAAAATATTGTATATTAAATTGAAAATTATACATTAAATTATTCGAGAGGGGCGTAGAATATGCTTTGGCCTATGGTGTAGAAATGTGAAATCCGGCCCTGGGATTCGTACCAAAATTGAACTCACTCTTCTTTAATTGGAAGATTTACATTTATTATATGCAACATCAAAATATTCATAAAATGCTATAATATTAATTTCAAAATTTATATAAAGTAAGCAGAAAAATTACCCATTAAATCTCCATGGAGAAGAAGTATTGTAACCAAATTGCCTTGTGGATGTACGTGCATGCAATCCAATAAGCAGGATTTAAAAAAAATAAAGCTCTTTATTTAACAAATATTCTAGGAAAAGAAACATATCACAAGTATTAAAAAAAATTCACAACAGAGATTACCAATAAATCTCAACACAGCGCTCAAATGTCTCTTATCAGCTCAACAGCTTGCTTGCTGATCAAAACCTAACTAACTCTTCTTGGTTTGAGAGCTTGCTTTTATACTTTTCTAAAGGAAGGGACTTCATTATGTAGGAAGTGACGTAATCTCCAGAAAGTTCATGAAGCCAGTAGAAATAGGTTGACATTTCGACGTCTTTCTAGAAACTCCTTTTGTCGCCAACTTTTCCACCAAATCGCCAAATTTATCGCCAAGATTCGCATCTCAGGGAAACAACTTTATAGCTTTGTAACAGTATGAAACAGGAAAAATGCTTGTTGGCTGTGAATATGTTTGTTTCAGAAAAAGTCTCTTATGAAAGGGGGAAAGACTGGGATTTCCGACATATTGCTTCTGTAATAAGAAAATATTTTCTGACAAATGAGACAGTCAAAGAAGCCACTGATTATTTATTAAATATTTTTATAAGGTAGCTTTAAATTATGACAATAAAAACTAAACAAAAATAGAAAAAAGTCCGAATTGTACAGTCATTTAAAAAAATGGTTGATTCGAATGTTTTGATTTTTAATTTAGCTTCCTAAAATAATTAAATTCATTTTTTTGAAAACGGAATCACTGTGAATTTCATGAGAAAACATAACTTTTTGTTGAGTAATTAACTCCAATTTAAAGACAATTCAACAACAGAAAGAAAAATCACGAAGGAGCGTTGACAAAGGCTTTCTAAAGTTTCATTTAAATAGCTTATGAATATGTAAATACGCATCAAACTTAATTGCATGCGCATTCAAACGTTTCTAATATAAAATGGTATAAAGAAATGTTATTCGTATCATAACAAAGATATACATAAAGAGGTTGCTACAGTTTTAGATTTTTCTTTCTTTAAACTTTCACTGCGACATGGACGAGAATTTTTATATAATGCAACTCTTATGTTTCATTCTATAAGAAAAATCTGTCTTTTGTTGTCCATTGTTCGCTTTTTGCATTGTTCCGTTCCCCTTCTTCATCTTCTTTTAGGTCACAACAATAGAATCCGAAAACAAATTTTCATTTCTTTATTCTCTTTATTCAATACAATAGGACGAATGTCTAGAGACCTATTACTAGAATCATGAATTTTTCTGTATTCTTGAACCGTGACAGATCTAAGTATCTCAAAATCAATTTGCTCTATCTAAAATCTTTGTTTCTATGCCTGCCCTGACATAATAATTATATTAGGTATTTGATTTTATTAACTTACTTACAACGTGGTACTCATACGAAGTTTTAAAATTTTTTTAATGAATCATGTGTTTAATTTCTGAATTTTTCACACAATCTTATTATTGTCAATTTCAACAAATATGGGACTTATTTTCTTTTATTCTAAAGTTAATTTCCGGAAAAAGTTTTAAACGTGAGTACCAAAATTTCGTTCAATTTTTGAGTTTACATAAACTAAATTTGACTTTTAACTGTCTAAATAAAATTAAAATCTCAAATGGTTACTCAGGAAATACTATCAGGGAATACTATTGTTAATTTTTTACAGTTTCCGCAAAAATTAAGACGCAATTATTCTTTCAAAGACATATAATTGTGCAAAAATAATCACTTCGAGTAAAGATTATTTAAAATATACCTATTCTTCAGAACAAAATGGCTTTTCATTTTATCTAACAAAACATATTTAATGTTATTTCATTCACGTGCAAGTATGCTATGTATTTTAAAAACAATTTCCTACATTAAAAATGCCATTTTTTGCTCCAAAATTCGTCACCGTTTTTAAATTCGCGAATTCATAGAAGATTGAGTAAAACCGGTGGATTGCATTGGAGGTGGGCTCGATATAAAAAGTAGCAGCGCAAATAAAACTGCTGTGGAAAGCTCAGGCCCAAATAAATATTCATTTTATTTAACAAAACATATTTTTTAGGTTCCAGTGGAGGAAGAAGCTGGGTCTTGGGAAGCAATTAGAAGCAAGAGCCTTTCTCTTAAGTATGAGATCGTGCTGTTTATATTGCATGACTTTCAAATAATAGATTGATATTTTAAGGTTATTCCGTTAACATATAAGCATGTATTTAGCAGATAAAGTGATATATTGGAATACCATTTTTTGCTTATTTGGAAGTTTGTCGTCCTTTTTTAATTTATTAATACATACAAGCAAGATTTAACTTAATTTGAAGATATAGAATGTGGGCACAGTAAAAACTAATAAGGGAATTATTAGCAGCGCAATTGAAACTTCTATGGGAAACGAAGTCCAAAATGTGTAGGGTTGAGAGCTTTTGCACGTAAATTAAAGATTTATTTTGTTGATTTAAAGGTCAAAGCATGACCATATCATCTGCCTTTTTAGATTCTCCAAATAATAGCCAAACATCACAAAAAAGCCTCGACCTAAGCGCAAAGGATAAAAAATCACTCCCGATGTCTGTGACAAGATCTTCTACTTGCAGTGACTCCATTGTGGCCTGGGATGTTTGGGACAAACATTCGAGAAAAAATGGAATCCCGGTTGATCGGGCCTTATCGCGACCTCGTGGGAGGGAGGAGGTCACGTGAGGTAAACCATAGCTGCTTGCTTCTTCTCCAGAACACGTCCGGTTGACACATCCTGGCCAAACACAAGATTGATGATGCGAGGGTGCAGGCAAGGGTGGAAAGGCTTACAAGGTGGTCGCAAAAGAAGTTGCATCCGGGCGAGTTTTCGTTGAGTATTAAATCCTTAGGGAAAATATAAGGGCAGAGCCCGCGTTTAATGAGAAAGAATTCATTGGATTTAGTTTGTTGAGAATGTCTGACGTGTGTGTCAGCAGAAAACAGTTAGCGCACTTCATAGGATTGGCAGGGTAATTGGGTGGCTGAAAATGTAATTGATGGTGCTAAAATATCCAGGGTAATTTTTTGATGCGTATCTTTATGTTGGTGAGCATATAACAAATTGTTTCTGTTTTTTAATGCTACTAAATACTGAAAGAAAGAAAACTGAAGCATTGTAGAATTGTCTTTTCAAGTGTTATGTTGACGCAGCAAGTTTGTAGATATGGAAATATAATGATTTAGCAATGTAGTTGGGATTTTTGGTATTTGGAAAACAAAGTTAATGCTTGTGTATCAGCAACATACTGTCAAAAATCAGATTAAATTGCTGCAAAATATAAAGAAAGTTACTTCAAACAGGCAATAAAACTCTATTTAAAAAAAAAAATACGACATTAAGAGAATATTTACTCATATTATTACAATTGAATTAACAGAAAAAACAATGAAAACTCAGTAGATTATGATTTTACGATAAAACTATTTTCCATTTACATTAGCGTGTAAAATAGATAGAACACATATGTGTAAACCTAAGAGAAATTCAGAGTAGTGGTAAACATATTTATCAGAAAAATGTAGGTTACGCAAAATAAACAATTTCTATCTCGTGTCATGCTTATTCATTTGTTCAAATAAGGGAGATGGAATTACTGCCTAGTGTCAAAACAAAATGATTTAACATAAGAGAAAATGGTGTGTACAAGGTGTTATTTACTTTTACCATATAGCATGGTTTTATTTATAAATTTGTGCAGTCCCAAAACAAGGTACCAGGAAATATTTAAATTTTTGTGATCGAACTAGTTCATTCATGTCCCAGAATAATATTTCACCCTAAATAAAAATCTGTAAATATTGTGACAAAAATATTTATCTGGAAAATTCTTTTATATATAACAAAGAAACAGAAACAAGCTGAACATAAATACAAGTCTTAATTGCATCTTTGTATAACTGGAGTAGAAATAAGATACAAGATTACCAACATCTATACCAAAGAGAAAGAGATCTTTGACAGCTATAGAAATGGTAGTATTAAGATTCTCTACAAGAAAAAAATAAAATTAACATAAGTTCATCTATAAATATTGTGTAACAGTCATTCTCTTTTAATTTAATTTAATTGTTACGTTTAAAAAAAGCTTGCCGATATTGTATGATTTTGAGAAAACTAAATTAAAACTATCAGTAACCGATTGATTCACATAAATATCGTGCGGGCAACAAAATAAATATTTCGATGATCTGCATTTAACATCTTATGTCGTTATACCCAAGAAAGATAATAATTTTGATTCTAAACTCTATTTACTTCGCAATATGTCTCCTGGCATTTTATTATCCTAAGAATTATGATGAAATGACAAGTAAGCAATTGTTTATTCTGTGAGCAACTAAGCATTTCCTTTTAAATAAGAGGAAGCAAATCTTTTAAAAGTTTGATTATCTGGGCAATAGACTTCTGACCGAATAGTAGCATTATTTTTTTGGAAAAGGAGGTAATGCATGCTCTGGTGTGGAACAAAGCGGAAACATAAAACGATGTGTCTAAATACGATGGAAGGGAACACTGTGCAGGCCACGTCCATAAAATCTATTACCATCAAAAAGATTCACAAGATTCACCTCCTGAATACTTCATTTCTATTGACTACGCCTTACAGCGGGCTCAGGGATGGCGAAGAAAGGTATTGGTTTTCAATGCTTCGACGAACTTCAAAACAAAGTTCTTATTGACATTTTTTCTTTATGTTTATGTGGGAACCAGGCCATCCATCGACACATATTATTTAGCAATAAATGGGTTTTAAGTCATTTTAATGTAAGTGATAATATCTTTGTAACAATTTGGAGAAATGTGTAAAGTCGATGACTTTAGACACAAAAGGAAAATAATGGCAGATCAAGAGTAAATTTCTACATTATCGCAGGGTTAGGATACAGAATAGGGTATGGATTGTCTGAATGGTAAATAGTTTAAGAAATATATGCATTTTACAGTCGTAGCTGGTGATTTTAGAATGCAATGTCTCAGTAATCCTATAGGTATCAGACCAGAGGACTGATGGATTAACAAAAGCGCGGATTATTGGAGTTCATATAAAAACGCATTGTATTAGCAAAACCTATATTTATGTACAAAATATACTAAATTATGCAGAAGAATTATACTATTCTAATATATATATTACACAAAATATTTTAAAAATATGAGCAGCAGCCTATCGTTTTAAAAAAGCAAGCGGTCATCGGTCAAGTCCTGCCTAAATAAGACTGACCTTTAAAGAGGAGTCATGAAAGATAAACCCTAAATCCTTGGGATGTGTGGGAAGAAGTAGCTCCCAGATGTTTCCTTACAAGTGGGCGAGAATTCTACGAGCGTCAATCATTAGACGCTCTTGAAAATGAGGATCGGTATCTCTACTTCAAACTATTAACATTAAACGATGTAGTGATCACACTAAACGAATAAGTGTGTGTACATTTGAGAACGTTGGTTCGGGACCAGGGTTTCACATTAATATAAAGCGAATGGCAACATTAACCGCGTCAAATTAAGCGGAGTCTACGGTATATCGTCAACACATTTATATCGAATTATAACATCTATGAATAATTTAGTGCTTGCTTATAATTTGTTTCACAAGTTAAGGCAGTACGATGCACATGACGTGTGGGCATGGTGGTTCAGACGAATGTAACTACTTTCAAGACATGTACAGTATTTTGAGCTAGATAAGTGCTTTATTCCTTCCAAGCATTGCAGATTTGGCTAAAAACAGATAATAAGAGTTTAATATTTACAAAGTCTTACTTGAAATGGTTCACAACAAATAAGCCACCGAGCATTAAAATACAGTTATATCAAAAAATTGCTTTATTAGTCTCGAAGAATCAAGACTAAATAAAACAGCAGACTTAGCTAATTATTATCGTGTGTGCTATTATTAGATATTTTTAAAATTTATAGCAGGCCATATAAATGAGATCTTCAGATTTCAGCTTCTGTAGCTGAAACGATAATGAATGGATTACACAGTATTAGTGTGGATAAGATGGCATTACAGAATATACCGTTCATCTAGAAAGTCAAAACTATATAAAACAATGAACTTGGCTAATTATTATCATTATTATTGTCATTGTAGATATTTAAAATTTATAGCAGGCCACCTAAATGAGATCTTCCAGATTTCAGCTTCTATAGCTGAAATGCTAATGAATATTTTAGTAATGAATGTTGAATGAATGAATTTACATAATACATACCGTTCATCTAGAAAGAGTCAAAACTATATAAAACAATGAACTTATCTAATTATTATCATTATTATTGTCATTAGATATTTTTTAAAGAATTTATAACTTGAGCCATATAAATGAGATCTTCAGATTTCAGCTTCTGTAGCTGAAATGATAATGGAAGTGGATACATAGTAATGAATATTTGGCAGATAGTGGCGTTACAAAATGCGTAACGTTCATCTAGAAAAGAGTCAAAACATATAAAATAATGGATTTAGTTAATTATTATCATTATTATTGTTATTAGATATTTTTTTAGAATTTATAATGCATATAAATGAGATACCGAGATTTCAGCTTCTGTAGCTGAAATGATAATGAATGGATTGCACAGCAATGAATGTTGAATGAGTGGCGTTAGAAAATACGTACAGTTCATCTAGAAAGAGTCAAAATTGTATAAAACAATGGACTTAGCTAATTATTATCATTATTGTATTGTTGTATTACATATTTTTTAAGAATTTATAGCAGGTATATAAATAGAGATCTTCAGATTTCAACTACTGTAGCTGAAACGATAATGAATGGATTACACAGTAATGAATGTTGAATGAATAGCATTACAGAATATGCGTTCATCTAAGAAAAGAGTCGAAACTATATAAAACAATGAACTTAGCTAATTGGTAATAAATTTATTATTGTCATTAGATGTTTTTTAAAAGAATTTATAACGGGCCATATAAATGAGATCTTCAGATTTCAGCTTCTGTAGCTGAAATGATAATGAATGGATTACTGTAATGAATGTTGAAGATAATTGGCGTTAGAAAATACGTACCGTTCATCTAGAAAGAGTCAAAATTGTAAAACAATGGCAGCTAATTAAGTATCATTATATTATTATTACATATTTTTTAAAAAGAATTTACTTGAGCCATATAAATGAGATCTTCAGATTTCAGCTTCTGTAGCTGAAACGATAATGAATGGATTACACAGTAATGAATGTTGAATGAATGGCATTACAGAATATACCGTTCATCAAGAAGAGTCAACTATATAAAACAATGAACATCTAGTATTATCATTATTGTTATTAGATATTTTTTTAAAATTTACTCAGCAAGGCCATATAAATGAGATCTTCAGATTTCAGCTTCTGTAGCTGAAATGATAATGAATGGATTGCACAGCAATGAATGTTGAATGAGTGGCGTTAGAAAATACGTACCGTTCATCTAGAAAGAGTCAAATTGTATAAAACAATGGACTTAGCTAATTATTATCATTATTATTGTTATTACATATTTTTTAAAGAATTTATAACTTGAGCCATATAAATGAGATCTTCAGATTTCAGCTTCTGTAGCTGAAACGATAATGAATGGATTACACAGTAATGAATGTTGAATGAATGGCATTACAGAATATACCGTTCATCTAGAAAGAGTCAAAACTATATAAAACAATGAACTTATCTAATTATTATCATTATTATTGTTATTAGATATTTTTAAGAATTTATAACTTGAGCCATATAAATGAGATCTTCAGATTTCAACTGCTAGCTGAAATATTAATGAATAGTTACTGGCAATGAATGTTGAGATAATTGGCGTTAGAAAATACGTACCGTTCATCTAGAAAGAGTCAAAATTGTATAAAACAATGGACTTAGCTAATTATTATCATTATTATTGTTATTACATATTTTTTAAAGAATTTATAACTTGAGCCATATAAATGAGATCTTCAGATTTCAGCTTCTGTAGCTGAAACGATAATGAATGGATTACACAGTAATGAATGTTGAATGAATGGCATTACAGAATATACCGTTCATCTAGAAAGAGTCAAAACTATATAAAACAATGAACTTAACTAATTATTATCATTATTATTGTCATTAGATATTTTTAAAAAATTTATAGCAGGCCATATAAATGAGATCTTCAGATTTCAGCTTCTATAGCTGAAATGCTAATGAATGGATTACACAGTAATGAATGTTGAATGAATGGCGTTACAAAATACGTACCGTTCATCTAGAAAGAGTCAAAACTATATAAAACAATGAACTTACTCAATTATTATCATTATTGGTCATAGATATTTTTAAAGAATTTATAACTTGAGCCATATAAATGAGATCTTCAGATTTCAGCTTCTGTAGCTGAAATGATAATGAATGGATTACACAGTAATGAATGTTGAATGAATGGCGTTACAAAATACATACCGTTCATCTAGAAAGAGTCAAAACTATATAAAACAATGGACTTATCTAATTATTATCATTATTATTGTCATTAGATATTTTTAAAGAATTTATAACTTGAGCCATATAAATGAGATCTTAAGATTTCAGCTTCTATAGCTGAAATGATAATGAATGGATTACACAGTAATGAATGTTGAATGAATGGCATTACACAATACGTACCGTTCATGTAGAAAGAGTCAAAACTGTATAAAACAATGGACTTAGCTAATTATTATCATTATGCTTGTTATTAGATATTTTTTAAAGAATTTATAATTTCAGCCATATAAATGAGATCTTAAGATTTCAGCTTCTGTAGCTGAAATGATAATGAATGGATTATACAGTAATGAATGTTGAATGAATGGCGTTACAAAATACTACCGTTTATCTAGGAAGAGCCAAAACTATATAAAACAATGGATTTAGCTAATTATTATTTTTATTATATATTTTTAAAGTATTTATAACATGAGCAAAACTGAAATGTCGATGAACAAATTACAAAAAAAATCTTTCTTCATCAATCTAAGTTTGAAATGGAGAAAAAGCAAAAAGGAATTTTCCAGAATTCCATGTTGCTGACACTAAAAAGAATGTCAAAGTCAGATCGACGCAAATTGGGAATGACTGAAGAAGAAAAGTAACAGTACGGGGTGGCGAAGATTCTAAATAACGCTCAAATGATTCCTTCGCGGTTAGCGAAAAGATTTATTTCCCGCATTCTAATGAGTTCGAATCCGAAGGAATATGTTGTTAACGGCCATTTCTGATCTGAAAATTCTTGTTATCCTTTTCCGAAGGTTGAACATTATTGAAACCAGATTACTACCAAACCACACGTTCTTGTCCTGAAATACTGTTATGAGTAATCTAATGATAGAGCAGAAATCGCTCAAAGTTTTTTCAACTTATTCTGTGTTTTCAGTGTCTTAACCGCCAAAGCCCGATATTTAAAACTGGTTTTTTGACTCTTATTTTTTATTTTAAGTATGGTTTTATGGCTGAAAACAGTCTTGTTATCTTCTTCTCTTAACATGGACCTCAGAAGGTTTTCACCTGTTTGACGATTATTGCAGTTGTGGTGGAATTGGCACGACACTTCACTATGCCACAGGTGTATTTACAGTGTCTTGGCATATGAGAAGCCATCGCCAAACTTAGAGCAAGAATGGCTGAAGAGTCGACAATAACCTCTCGTCTCCAGGTATAAAATACATGAGTTGTCAAATTCATAAGCGAAAACAGAGATCTTTTCGGCCTCCTAGCCTTCAACTTTCCAGCGAGCTGAACTAGAAACTCAATTGCCAGTTCCCCTTCAAAAAAGAAAGGTATAACAACATCTAAAGAAAAGACTATTACAGACTAATAGTGTAAAGTGAAATGCCTGTGCTATACATGATATATATTTCTTTCTTTTGTCTGTCTATTTTGTTTTCTTTTTTTCTTAACCCTTTAGTACTGAATTATTTGAAGATTCATATGCCATAGGACGGATTTAATTTGTCGCTATATGGATTAATACCTAAAGTAATGCATTTTTTTATTTGGAATATACTTATATTGAGTGATATAAATATATTTTGAAACAGCATTTTAGTTACAAATATAAATAAATCTATAAATGAAACAAATATAAATAAATATATAAATGAAACAAAATATAAATAAATGCTCTCGTAAACAAAATATAAGCTATTTTATATAGAACAAGAACCAACTTAAGTCTAATAATTTCGTACCGTGTGGTATTTTTCAAAACATGTCGGTAAATGCAAAGGTACCTGGTATTATTGCATTGCCAAGTGGTTTCTTTTCTTTATTTATGTTTATAACATGCGACACTATTTTGTAGGAGTGTTACTTTAATTCTGTTACCGGACTATTCTCGAAAAAAAATGCTGCCCAATTTTTCAGCTTACAACATGATAATGGCGCATCGCTACTTGTGGGAGGGACATACGGATGTTATAATTTAGCGGACCACTTGCGTAATATTCTTCTTAAATTCAGATGATGACGAGTCAACTCGTCCGCTTTCAGCTCAAACGGCAGATGACGAGTCTCTCGTCCACCATATTCGCCCAAATAAGCAGATGATGAGTCTCACTCATCAAATGTACCACCCAAAGGTTAAATAAAAAAAAATTCACGTGTCTTGCCCATCAAACCGTTCAGTGACCGGTCTGGTCACGGGTACGGGGAGTAAGAACGACGTTCTATTCTGTTACCAACTGACAATAGCAGGCTTTCTTTCCAGAGAAAAAAGTTTTTCTTGATAAATTCTGTAATATTAAACACAGATGAATTTTCGCAATTAATAAATACGGATAAGGAGTTTCCTTTAATATTGTAGAATTAACAAAGTATTTTTCAAAGCAAAAGTAGTATTTGTAAAGCAAGCAGATGCAGCCATAAATGAAAATACCATTTTTTATTTTTTATAGCAATACGTAACTT
>BGPR01007350.1:0-65832 GCA_013235015.1 Araneus ventricosus | reverse complement strand
TCTTTTATCCTTCTCCAAGAGGGCGTTGCAAGCAGATCCAGTGAGAGGGGCTGCAGAAGTGAGGTGGGGGGAAAATGGATTGGCTACAATACCCATTTTGAGTATTTAACCTTAAAAATAAATACCCAGGTATTTTGCATCACTGATTATAAGACTTTGTTGGGAATTATCTTCAGTGAAAAGAGCTTGTAATTGTGGCGCTAATTTTTTCTTTTTTTATCGGTCAAAATCCACTGATCTCAGGGACGGCCTTAAGCCGATTGCTCCAAATAGGGCCCCACGCTACAAAGAATGTAATCGAATTTATTCAAATTAAAATCAATTAATTATTGTTTTAAACAAATTATATTTAAAAAAAATGTTTTTGTTGCTTTACAAAAACATGATTTGTTTTAGTAAATCCAAGAATGTTTTGCAAATATAAATTACTAGTGGAAGTTCACGGTAAAATAAAATAAGATTTTTTTAAATGTTCAGATACAAAATAAGAATATATATTTCCGTTTGAATGTCGTAGAAAGTGAGCAATTCTTGAACTAAATAGCTAGTATTACACTTATATTACAAACTGATGCTGCTGACATTTTATTGTTCCCGCAGGCTCTCAGCATACAAGAATCACTCTTTGTCAGCAGTACGGGTCAGCATACGACATCTTACTAGAGAGGGCACAATGACATATTTCTTCCTTCTTTTTTTTGCAGCTCATTTTACTACTCTGTCTTCTTCGAAAAAGCCCTGACAAGGGAGGCAAAGACATCATGCAATTTGGCAGTAAAGAAAAAGGGTGTTGTGTGTTTCAGGGGACAGTGGTCAAATTACAACGAGGGGTGGTCCCGCCTTTCTTCTGGTTTGCTCGAGGCCAGGAGGATTCATAAAATACTGGCTGTATTCAGCAACCGAATGATTCGCTTATTTTATTAACTGTATATTAATTGTTTCAAAAGAATGAATTAGTTTTACATAGAAAAGAAAAACGGTGATCAGGAAATGTATCAATACTTGAAACTAAATTTTGAGGCAATGCGTTTTGAATTTTACCGAATTAATGATTTGGATCTTTACATTCAATTGTTAAAAAAGTATTAGGCTGGCTCTTTGAAATCATGAAATTGAATGACGATTAACTTTCGTTTTGATCATCCCAACCCAACCGGAGGTACCAGAATAGACCCCTAAGACTAAGATCAAAAACTCAAGTTAAATCATTGCTATTTAAAGCTGCTATAACATAGTGAAATTTGATAGAATCAACCGATATATTTCCTAACTCATATTGAGATTCAAGTTGAGCAAACCCAAATTCTGGTTTATCACTATCCAGAAAGCTGGTGTTTTAATCGCTACAGCATGTGCAACAGAACCACTATACTCGTTCAACTTAACATCCTCAGGATTGGGCATATCGACTTAGCAGGGTCACAACGTATAGTTTCGCCAAGTTGAGATTCAAAAAATCAACTCAATGGCTATCATCTTTATTCTTATTAACAAAAAGGATGCCAGCGTCTTTACTAAATAAAAATAAATTAGACTGCATTTGATGAGCAGCAACATAAAACTCGATCACATCAGTTCAATTCTTGCTAGAGCGCCACAATTCAAAGATAGAAAACTAAAAGAAAGAAAAATACATGTATATGGGCAACCACAGTTACATATTTTTCTGTGCAGAATGCTTACATTTTATTTTTCATTAACCTATAGCCGCATATGACCAATATAGCCGTCCATTTTTTTTAAATAGCAAAGTATATGTGAAAGTGTTTAAAATTAAAAATGTCTATAAACAGAGCTTTATCAAGATACGTACATTTGTACCGATTCTCCAAAAAATATGGATACTATAGAAATTGATTATAAGCTATAGAAATTTATAATATAATTACACTGTAAAGTCCGCAATGCTCTGGGAGGAGTTAAAAATAACTCCACCTCTTTGGCCTGCGCTATTTTCGGAGCAGCAAATCACTATTTCCGTTTTGGCTGGCGCCAAAAACTCAGACAGGTTTCTTTTTTATTAAAGCTAAGCAAAAGTAAAAATTAGTTATGGGATCGTAAATTTCACTTATTCATACTGGATTGGAGTAACAGTCAATAAGATGATTTCATCTTTCATTCCTTTTTTTATTTTCATTATACTCTCGGTAAAAGTAAAGTTATTTATGAAAACGAAAGTTTGTGGCAATTGATTATAATAAAATATATAAATTGATATATAAACATATATAAATTGAACCGAGTTAGCAGTTTTATTTTATTTATGCTGATTCATTAACTTCACTGTAAGGATAAGTTGGAAGTTAGTGTAGAATACTTTCGTTTTGGTTAAAAGGGTTCTTTCTATACATTTTGCATTTAATATTTTTTTCATTAACCATTCTTATACTGAAAGGCTCCCTTTACTTAATAAATTGAATTAGGGGTGCATTGCTATTGCAAATATTTTCTTTCATTTTTTTTTTTATTTTTTAGTTAGTAATGCATTTTTTTTTTTTTTTTGTAAGTGGATTTTGCATTATTTTTACTCGAACGAAACGAAAGTAATTGTTAAAAGTAAGGTTATTAATAAATGAAGGTTAGTGTCAATTGATTCACCAATTCTGTTTTTCATGCTTTTTTTATTATTACTCTGCCAATGTACATGAGATTTTCTACTATAACTTTCGTTAGTAAATCTGAGACAATGGGATACGAGATATGTTTGAAGGGCTAAAAGCACACCTTAGATGGTCACAAATCTTCTAGTTCATTTAGAAAATGCAATATATAGCTAAGTTGTATAAACATGCTTCAGTCTCAATGAATACTTTTTCCAACATTTTCTTCATTAAAACTTGATGCAATCTTCCACCTGTATCAGACAATATCATTATGTAAAATCTTTTATTTACCTGAAATTTAAAAAAATAAGGGTGGAGGGTGAATCGTGGTTAATATTAAAACAACTAATATCACTGTCAACTCTAAAATATGCAAAAATTATCTTGAAGAATGTGTAAGGATGTTTATCTCCATGCAATTAATAATGCATAAAATAAAAGGCAACTTGAGACTCAAAATGTGAAACCTACTGAGAATGAACATATGAGAAATTGAATTAATCACATTAAATTGACACACTAATTTTATTTTAGCCAGAAAAAAAAATGCTATACTTTCTAGAAAAATAATATAATTTAATTCATAGATTATTTCTTATTAAGTTCTCTGTAAGAAAAGTGAATTCCTTTTTATAAAACATTTTCAATTTTATAAGTCAATAGCTAAAATATCACCAAATTTTAAAATTTTTCTGTTAGAGCACTACATAATGTTTTTCATTGTGACTGATAATACATATAAAGATAATTTATTTATATTCCACAATATTCATTACGGATAAGAAATTAATATCAAAAAGAGAGAATTTGTAAAAAAAAAAAAAAAATTGAAAATAAATGTAAGGAACAATTTTTTAAAACTTCATAATGTTTTCTGATAAATCCAATGATAAAAATATGTTGGTATTTCAAATATTAATTATTACACATTATTGCAACAGTATAGAAATCGGTTGTTGAAAATTTGTGCAAGTTTTCATTCGTATATATACACACAACAATTAATTTCAACATTTCTAAGAATTTACACATGTTGTGGAAAAACAAAATATTTGGAACTTTTATAAAATGTATAAATATAATAGATTTTTTAAATAATCAACAGGAATAATTGATTATGAAAAAGGAACTCTTTCGGTGACTTTACCAAATTCAGCTTTGCACATTAATATTCATAAACATCTACACACATTTTCAATTTTTTGAAAATAAAAATTACTCCTTCAGGAGGAACACAGTTCTATAAAAATGAGTACTACATATTGCAAGGCAGCCAGATTTCATTTTAATTGTAATAAATGAATTGTTAATAATCCAATTAAATTTAAAGAAATTAAAATGTACTCATTATTGCCAACTTAAACACATCAAAAGATTTTCATTTGAAGTGCACATGAAAAAGTATCCATCGAAGTTTTAAAGACCGACTCTGCAGTTCAAAACTCTTTACTTATAAAACCAGATGTTCTGCTTTAATAAAGCCCCAAAAATATGTTTACAACAAAGCTCTTGAAATGAGTATATAATCGGGAAAAAAACCCATACATAGACTCATTTTGGGACATGGGATAAAAAATTAAAAATATGCAAAAGAAAATATTAAAGATTAATAAAAGTAATATATCTCACACTTGTCCAGCTTAATTTACTCTGTCTAAAATATATGTGAAAGACAGTAAAATACACCCAAGATAAATAGGTGTCGATAGTGACCGAGTTTATACGCAGAATGATAGATAAACTCATGTCGAAATCGATTAAACTATTTCAAAATAATAATGGTGAATTTTTAATGAGGAACAAACAGGTACTGGAAATTGTTCAGGGAAGTTAAAATATAAATAACCATATATTCATAACCATAAATAGAAGCCATCAGAATTGTCAAAGCTTATTTTTAAAAAACACATAGCTAAAATATTGATAAAAATTCAAGACATGAAACAAAACATTCTTGTTCAGCAAATATACAATAATGCAAAACAAAACAGAATACTTCTAAACTAATGATGTCATTTTTCATGTTAATGATATGTATAAATTTGACACTGTAAAATCACCAAAAAACATAAGTAACAGATGAGGAAAGCCGATGATACACATATACATTTTTAAAAAATTGACATGAAATCTGCATAAAAGCTAGGAACTCCAGAAAAATGGTAAAAAATGACAGACAAATGGATTTCTTTTCCAATGGATCCAATTTCTTTTGGAATGAAAATGAATATTTGAAACAATGTTAAATGATACATATACAAATTGAAATGAATGAAAAACTATATTTCTATAAATACAATTAAGTTACTTAGACTTTTAAGCATTTTTGAAATGACTTATGAAATTGATTATCACAGTCTTTTTATATCAAAATTCTCTCTTAACTATGACTGCATCATAATCTACTAGATATATGCACAATTGTGTTCAGTTTTGGGTAAGAACTTATCAGGAAAAGATGGCAGGACCATGATAGCCTAAATGTCGGCAATTATAATAATCAGGTTTGGGGTAAATACGGTGACACTCTTCACAATATCCAGTTGGGCAGTAATTGCACCATGTGACTGGCTCTCCATCACAGAAAGCACAAAAATGCATTGGACATCTCCAAATCTCTGGAAGATAAAATATAATTTTAAAAATGCAGTTAGATATATGAGGCTATTAATTAATTCATAATGTCTTACTCTGTACTAAATTATCTGAAGATAAAGGACTAAAAGAAAAAATCATTCATGTAAATGGCAAAACACAAATATAGATTTCCATGTCTTGAATGCTTCATTTTATTTTTAATTTAAAAAATGTGTATAAGCAGAGCTGTAACAAGTTATGCACATTTACACATTGCCCGAAAAAATATGGGGTTTTGATATAGTTAAACACAAACAGATATTTTAAAACATAATATTGCACAGGTTCCCAAGACAGCAAGTATAAACTCTGACAATATAGTACAAAAATTCATTTGTAAAATGTGCGATATTGTTACATTGTATAAGCATATTTATGTCTCGATGAATACAAGTGCAGTCTTCCATCTGCCTAAAGACAAATATTATTAATAAATTTTATTAAGAAATGCTAAAATTGCCATTGAATAGAATTGTAAACCTAAGGTATGCAAGAATTATCTTTAAAGAACATATAACGGTCTTTTCATGTACGATTAAGAAAGCGTACATAAAATAAACTGGTAATAAAGTTTAGAAATGTGGCACAAAGTGAGAGAATGGACATATGAAAAACTAAAATGATCACATTGCATTAAAAAGATGATAAAAAAAATGAATGCCCAAAGCTACAAAACTTTTCACAGAAGTTATTGAAATTATTAGAAATTTAACTAGAATTTATATCAACTTTTAGAAAATGCAGTCAGCATAATTTAAAGAATATAATGGACAATTTGCAAATAAGGCAAGATGTTAATAATTCCAATTCACTTTTTTGGTTTGCTTGAAATTTAGTTTATTAAAACAAACAATTTCAATATCAAACTACGTCCATAAAAACATATACACCAAATAAATGTGCACACACAAATAAATCACAATGACTTAGTGAGGGTAAATGGTGTTTGGGGCATAGTATTTGTTATTCGCCCTCCTCTGGTCTCATTCGTAGACTTCAAACTTTAAAATCGTAAAAATAAGCATTACGTTATTTTATTCATGGCGCCCCCTAAGGCAGGTAGTTGGGGCATCTATATCTGCCTTGCACACCCCTTATACCACTGTAAATGCAGTGCATGTATAAAATTGCTGCAATATGAAATAAAAGTACAAATATGTTCTATAGAGATAACTCATCATTCAAAGCTTTGAGCAAGACACTAGATGTAAAATTTTCTTACAATTTAAAAACAGTATCATATCATAACATAAAATATCTACAAATTTTGTAGATTTGTTTTACTGCCATCTCACATTCTGGTCTTACATGCCCATATTCTCAACCCTTTACTGTAAGGAAAATTAGTTGCATACATATTTAAGAAATAAAATGAATCAATAAGTTACTTTAGTTTTTACATTCAGACAATTTAAAAGTCACTTTACCTTTCCTAAGCAAGCTAGTTGCATTTCAGGTTCCAATAGAAAAGATTCAAAAGAATTCTAGAATACACTGCATACCCAATTAAAGCTTGAAATGCAAAAGTCTTAGTGACTGAGTTAGGAAAAAGCTGTTTTGGTGTTTTTTTGTCCCTCTAATAACATAGAACAAAGTTAGCACACTTCATTTCCCCCTTTAAATGAACTCACTTGGCCTATTGTCTGCAAGCCATACAAGCATACAGATGAATGGACTTTCTTTCTAAGAATTTACTTAAGAGAAATTATAAACTGCATTTTCTGTGTCAATATATGGTGCACGTTTAATAATTCTGTACTGCCAAGATAGTTTTTCTGTTATGATAGAGCTCCCCAAATTTGACTTCATGTATCTTAGGACGTGTATTAAAATTAATGTAAGTTATAGAATGCAACATTGATTCTGCAGAAATAAAAGAGCAAAGCACATACATTAGATATTGCATTACAGAATGAAATAAAGACTTATAATCTTTATGTTCCAAACATTGTATTTGTGCTTAGAAACATCTGATGCTACTGATTTGCCTCTAAAAGGCATTAATATTTAAAACTATATCATCACATATACAAAAGAAAAATTCTGTTCATAACTTAGCAAACAAAATAGGATTTCTAAAGACAGTCCTCAGTTTGTCACTTAATTATTTTTATCATCTTCCATTTTTTATCAGTTTTATTTTTTTATCACTTCCTAGAATTAAATCATCATCCACCTCATTCACTCCCATCCGGACTATATTACCATTGTACAATAAATATTCTAAGAGGGGAATCGCCCTTAAATTGTACTGCATGTATAGTGGATGAATGAGTATAAATTATTGGATAAGACTTAAAATATTTGATTTCTATTTTTTGGCTAACAAGTTCAACAGAAATTCAAATTATCGAGCATAAAGTTTACAGAGTTCTACTTCACCTTAATATTTTTCTGAAGAGTTTTAGAGTCTTGAAGTTGAAATTCATGAATGAAATTCTATTTAAGAAATGAGTTTTTTACTATGCAGGTGGTTGTTACTTTATATTAATAATTTCAAATTCCAAAATTCATTAGAAGGGTGGTAAAACTGAAGAAAAATCATTGGTAGGGGTATAATTAAAACTGATATAAAAAGTTGGATCTAAGTTGCTAAAAGATTGAGAAAGTACTATCTAATATGTTGTATATATATTTTTTATTTAGTAAAATGCTAGTATGGTAATCATCTGCAGCTATAACAAAATATTTTTTATACATGTTCATAATGTTTCCATTGTTTTGAAAAGCCAGATTTCCAATGTTTGAACTACACGGCCTGAAATAGATGCATTTAAACAAGTTTAGATGTCAATGGTATTCAAAACAAGTTTGGTAGCTATCTGAACAAGTAAATGTAATAGAATCTTAAATGAAGTTTTAAAAATAAAAGTTCCATTACATGAAGTACATTTCAAATGAAAATTATTGAGTGTTTTAAAACTGTTAGAACAGCAACCATGTCAATAAGCTTTTCAGAGTGTATTAAAATCTTTTTTTTCCATAATAAATGGGCCAGCCATGACATAAATCTTAATATTTTATTTAAAAAAAAAAGATTTTATAATATAACTGCATACCTCACAACATCTTGATTAAAAGGAACTTCTCAAATGCATGAAATTGGTAAGAAATTCTCTACACTATGTCATCAGGGGTGGCGCCAGTGGGCGGACCGGAACCCCTGATGGGAAAATTTTTTGTACCCCGTGCATGCAATGGGGTATTCAACTAGTTGATAAATAAAGATCTGGTGAAAATTTGAGACCAATTTCATTACACTTCTCTCCTCGTACAGCAGGTCATGCAGACCGTGAACCCCGTTGGGCATATTCTAAAGCCACTCCTGTATGTCATGCAAAGGAAAACTAAGAAAATAGAACTGGGACAAAGAAGCAGAATACAACTTTATATAAATCTTGATCACTCCCCACACCCCGGATACTAACTTTTTAATATTTGTTAATAATGGTAAACAAATTATGAAACATATCTAATAGGTTTCTGCAAATATAGCTAATAATTATTCAGATGACAAGCAAATGACTCGATTTAAACATAACTGTCTGTAGTGCTGGGTTGCAGACTCAGTGTCTACATGCAAAATTATTTACTTTCAAATTTAGGCTGACTAAACCAGTAAAACTTCATAATGCTTCTTACCTTTTGAGATAGTAAATAAGCTTACATAGCTTTAAAGCTTATATCCACTACTAGCGGCCTTCAGCAACCAGCTTGTTTGCCGGGAATATATTTTCAACTGACTCTCTAATGCATAATTTGATATTCATGATTCCCTTAACAAAGTAGTTTTAAACTTCAAACTGCGATAGACATTTAGCCTGCGTTCTTTTTGTAGCCTTGTACACAGTGGCGAATCCAGGGGAGGGGCTATCGGGCTGCAGCCCCCCCCCCCCCAGAGCTGAACCAAAATTCTTGATTTAATTTAAAATCACTTCAACTGTTTGATCTTATTTTTCATTTTAAAAGAATAGTAATAAAATCGTGACAACATTGCTTTCGGACTTGACAGGCTCGAAAATTTTCCTACTTTTCTAGTCATTTCACTTGCAGTGTTAACGCGGTCGAAAACATTTTTTGGCTAGCTATTTCATTGTATTTTTTATTAAATTATCAAAAGTATTGTAGTGTTCTTTATTATTCTTATTGTCAGGAGAGGAAAGCCTGTAAAGTTAAAGTGTTTTGGTTTACAGAAGCCATGAGGTTTGACATTCGTCACTACGATACAAAATTTTTATGCCCTCAGCCCCCCCCCCCCGACCCGAATCCTGGATTCGCTACTGCTTGCACATGTTCTATTCCTTGTCTACATGAATATCCCTAATGGAGTCAAGTAACTGTTCGTGAAATGTAACATCTAATTAAACGTTATTGACACAAACTTCAATTTAACGAATTTAAATTCAACATCAAAATAACGCGGCGCATTTTAAGTTCAGCAGCATGTTAATTGGCTTAAAACATGCTGATGAAATGAATTAAAACACAACAACCATAATCATTCAGCTTACTGGATTATTTCCATATACCTACTTACTATCTTGAGGACTTTCTTTACAGATTTTGCGGAAAAAAATTGATAAAATAAAAAAAGTAAAATCCAATAGGATATTATCTTAGCTTTCAACAAAGGAAGGGAAACACGCAATTAAATAATTGTTTAAACAAAGAAAACGGTTTAAATTTCATATTGTTAAAAATATTGTACAAAAATATTTTTAAAAATTTATTAAAATTAGAGAAAAAAATCATAAAACAACTTAATTGATATCATTGAAAAGATATTATTTTAAATTTTCAGATGACGTAAAAATAATTTTTGTGCTGTAATATATTCGGAAGTTATTAAGAGTTAATTTTAGTTTAATTTTTTATTAAAATTTCAAAAAACTGGCTCAGAGGTGCACATTCCCACCCTCCAAGGTATGGTTATGCCAAATTTCGTAGTTCTAGGTCAAGCAGTCTACTCTATACAGCGCCAACACACTCACATTATCTTTTATTATTAGTAGAGACGAGAGCTGACATACAGACTCATTGTATCCATGTAAAACTATTTATCTTCAAATTTAGGATGACCATACCAGCAAGACTTCATTATGCTCCTCAGTCTTTCGGATAGTAAATAAGCTTATGTAACTTTCAATAACTAATTAATATTCACTAATGAAAGATAATCTCACCTCAAAGGTGAAGTTCAATATTTTTATCGACTTTTTATTGTCATTTCTTCAAATACACACACCAGTAGTAAACTTAAATTTAAACACAAGGATTAATTCAGCACGACCATCCAACCTTTATTCAACAAAATCAGAAGAGAAAAAGAAATAAAATTATCATGGTATACCACAGCGACAGAATTTCAGAAATGAGAAGAAGTCAATTTACAACTAAAAT
This sequence comes from Araneus ventricosus, assembly GCA_013235015.1. Lineage (NCBI taxonomy): Eukaryota > Metazoa > Arthropoda > Arachnida > Araneae > Araneidae > Araneus > Araneus ventricosus. The sequence goes on along the minus strand of BGPR01007350.1, from coordinate 55,192 downwards.
TTCAGAGTACAGAATGAATTTATTTTGTACATAAAGGATTAAAAATGCTAATTTATGAATGGATCAAGAATAGGAATCCAACAAATTGTATTTAGTCAAAAATTGATTTATTACATATATAATCTTCCATGCGATGAAAGAAGATATAACTTATATTTCTTATTACCACATATTAATCATGCACAAGTTTACCTTTTTGGTTATACATCACAAATCTTATGACTCATTGAAGAGATGTTCATAATAAAAAGTTTAACAGATTTTGCAAAGAAAGCAAAAACAGTCAGTCAAATTTACATCAAAATTGCAAAATGTGACAACAGCACAGCAAAATATATATCATTTTGATCTGGCATCTAGTTGTTTAATTCAGTAGCTCTGTATCTTACCTTAATATTTTATAATTAAAGGAAAAATTTGTTAGTGCTTTCATATATATGAAGTTATTTAAAAAGGAACCCAAATTTGATTTCCCCCTTAATAGTTATTTAACAATGCAGTATTATCTTCTTCCACGATGCCTGTGTCATATTAGCACCGTGTACCACATCTCATCACTAGAAACAAAAAATGAATGCTGAAATATTTTACCTCATACCATAAATGTTAGCCCAAGAGCAGAGAAAAATTATAATTATAGAAAGAGATTTTTATTTTTCATATTTGCTAATATCGAAAAAGATGAATAAATAAAAAATTAATGAACAGATTGTATTAGATTCATCCTATACTGAAACTTGAGGAGAAAATAAACAGTGGCTTAGCGAGGGTAAGCATGATGTGATTTTTTCGCCCCTCCCCATTGTAACCAGTTTAATGGCACCCAAGCCTTGGTATTATTTTCTCCTTTCATCATATTTAGCCTAAAAAGCGACATAAAACACATTAAAGTTTTGTTTCCATGGCACCCACTAAGACTGGCACGGGGCATTTACATGCCCCAGTCGCTACATCACTGAAAAATTACATAAAAGTAAATGTGACTGAAAGTCTTGGCAATGTGTGTTGAAAGTTGAGACATAGTGATATGTACCTTGACATTTCTTTTCCAGTGTTAAATAACAATTCTATTGTTATTTAACACTGGAACACTTGCTGCACTTCTTAATATGACTTGCAAAAGTAGCAAGCAGATCAGTCTCAAACTAATTTTAGTTATAAATTAGTTTATTAAACAAAAACTCAAATGCACAGTTGTTTCCCCCAATTATTATTGCTGTCTGTAATTATTCTTGAATGAAAAAAACTGCTCAACACTCATTGTCTTTAGCTGCAGTATGGGATGGGAAGGTGCCTTCATAGAAGACTATCAGGGAAAATTGGTCCACATTTGTGTCTTGCTTGGAGGAAATCCTCCAACAAACAGCCTGATCACAGTGAACAATTCATTTCTAAAGTGCAAATTGTTCTACCAGTTTTTGAACAATGCTGGTTAAGAGCACAGCCAAGATAGAATCCACGAGTTTTTTCTTTTAATTCAAATTTCTCAGCCATGCGATACGTTAACCCATTAGACCAGTAGTTCCCAGCCTTTTTTTTCCCCTCCCATACACCTTGTTCAATATTTATTACAGCTTACTTTCATATCCTCCAACCACCCCTCTATGCAAAGAAGTTTTTATTAATAATATTAAAGGCTTCGATTAGTTTAAGAATCAAACAACTTGAATTGTCTTAATGTCCCATTTGCAGGATAAATTTTTGGTTTTACTTTTTTTTTGAATAGTTTCTGGCCAAAAGCAAATGAAAATAGAATTGTAATAATTTTGCCTTAACTTATGATTGAAGCTAATAATTACTCATCGTGATAATCAACTATTCAAATGGAACACAATTTCAGTGAATCCTCGAGCTTGGTTTATGGAGAAGAGTTTTATAAAATTAAGTCCAAATGAAAACAGATATAATTTGGTCTAGAATACAATATTTGTTACTAACATACAGTAAACTCTCGATTATCCGGTATTCAAGTATCCGGAAAGCTCAACTAACCAGAAAAATTAGAAAATGAGTTTTTCTAAAAATTTTACATCTGCGCGCCAAAATTTAGCACGCACTCACCTTTCGCCGTAAAACAAGGCCTAAAAACAAAATCGACAACCCCCCCCCCCAAAGGGACAGAATCGGTAAAAAAAAAGCTCATGGGGGGGGTTACCCCAGAGATTAGTAAGTCTCTTTCTTTTCTTTTATTTATTTACTCTCCAAATACCAGCAGATGTTGATTACGTAATATCAAGTGCAGGAGAGAATTGGAGGTGCGCGTGTTGCACAATAACCTTTGCGATCTTCTAAAAGATAACTAATTTTGATATTCAATCTAGGATTTGTTTATGATCATTTAAAAGAGTTTTATTATGCCTGCTGAATAGAATCTTTTTTAGTTTCGTTGGTTATTTTTATATGTTTATATTTTTACAATTTTTTTTATATTTACGGTAAAAATTCAGCTACCGATCATACTTTTTATCATCAATGTTAAATTAAAATCTTCATAATATGTTTTGGAAATACAATGTTATGTAAGATACATAAGTATTCTTAAAAATTATATTTAATGCACATTTTAAAATAAAAAAAAAATTATTTGGCCGAAAAAAAATCAAAAAGGGAAAAACCCCCCCCCCCCCCATTTTTCGCGTCACACACAACTATCCGGACTTTTCAGGTATCCAGAAATCGGAGTTTCCCGAGCATTCCGGTTAGCTAAGCTTCTACTGTACATATAAGATGAGTAAGTTCTTACCACACGTTTATGTGTCCATGAAAGGTATTAAATTATTTTATTGCCTAAACAATAAGTTCTTGATACTCTTCTTTTGCTGCTACACAGTAGGCTTTTGAACGTGCATAACTTTCACTTAACAGGCGAATTTAAGAGAACAAAACTGTATAACTTTTTTTTTTTTTCATTTTAATCCTTTATGTTTTGTGTCTTCTGCCATTACTTTCGCATACTCCATCTAGCCCGCCACATACCTACAGGGGTACATGCACCATAGGTGGACAATATCTTCACTAGACCATTGGTGGGCACAAAGTGCATGTTCTAGACTTGGAAAGGATGAAACTGTGACCACATTTCATTCATCCGGATAACCAAGTATGCAATGTCGATATCACTGGCAGTAAACCCATAGGATTACATATACATATTGGAATACTGAAATCTGTTTAACTTTACCTTAAGATATGTATGGTCGACTAATAACACAATAAACATATCTGAATGAGCTGTATCGGCAAGTTTTAGACTTCAGGCAACACTGACTAAAATTTCAGGGTGAAATAATTCAGTTAAAAATGAAGGCTTTGGATTTTTCAAAACAAGTACATGAAAAGCGAATATGGTACTGGAACATTAGGTTAACTTCTATAAGTTTGCAGATTTTTTCTTTAGTGTGATGTTTTATTTTATAACTCTTACAAAGAAATTAAAATGGAATGGGCAGTAGCGTAACTAGGGTGGGGCAGGTAGGGCACATGCCCTGGGCGCAAAATTAAGGAATCAATTGTTGCATTTAAATGAAAAGTAAGGTTTTTTTTAAGCTCTTATTCCCAAGAATCTTAAAAATTGAAATGGTTTCAACAAAGTGTGGGAAAAATCTTAAGAATGCAATCTTTTTTACAAACCAGAAGCCTCAAGCTGCGACAAAGTAACAAAAAATATGTTTCAAAGATTTGCTGACCAAAACCTTCATTATGAAATTAAGAGTTAATTAAGTTTACAGTTCCCATCCTACCAAAACACAAATTTGTGTCTCGGTGGGATGGGAGCGAGTGAGTCATTTTTATGGCACAAGGGCCAGCATTAGCCAGTAGGGTGGAAGATAGTTAGGAATCGAACATTACCGCAAGGTTTCTAACGGTATGCCCGATTCATATTAATTGGATATTGGTTTTCTTGGAAGTTTGTGATAAATGGTTAGCAAAAATGTATCATTCCTATTTCCAGTCAGCAAAGAGTGTGAGTGAAGAATTAAAAAAAAATACCTACATTTTTTGGTGCAATGTAAGAACACTCCAGAAACTTTGAAAGACATAAGTTCACTTTATTGTGTAGCTATCTTTACATTGTTTTTAGTACTGAATATTTGCATAATTTGTATGTTGAAAATGAAATAAGAGTTAATTTTATTTCAAAAATCCAGATGCTGTTGTTCTGCCCCCCCCCCCTAAAAAAAATTACTGAAAAAAGAGAGAGAGAAAAGACAGTATAAAGTTTGCAACTGCAAGTAAAAATTATCTGTCCATATTGGCGTTAAAATCAAGATAAATGAAAGAGATTTCTATAATAATTAATGAGAACAGTTACATAAAGAAATTCAGTACCTGCCATAATGTGTGGTATAGTATATGGGTAAAGAAGTAATATAAATAATTTTTTTCATTATTATTCATACGTGTTTTTTTTTCCAATGGATTAAGAGATTTGTACACATTTTATGTTATTTTTCAAGTACTTGTCAAATACTGTTATTTATATTTTTCCAATATATTCAAGTGTCATACAAACAACTTTGAATTTCTTACTTGAGCCATATTTAAAGGATTTAAGCTAGAATGCACCAAATGTTCTAAGAAAATGAAGCAAAATCTCGTAAAAATTTTTTTTTATGTGTAAATAAATGTCCTATAAACTCAAAAATGTTTTATATATCATTTTTTAAGTTTACTTGCACTTTTAATCTCTTCACTCTCCAGTATCAAGTTAAAAAAAAAAATGAGCACCCCTTTTCAAAAGAAGGGGGGGGGCCCGGGCAGGTTTGGAATTTGCCCTGGTCGCTATTTTATGAAAGTATGACACTGAGAATGGGCAAACAAAATTCAGAGAAAAAATTTTGAAGTTCCTTCCTCAAAAGCAACGAAAGGTAATATTTGATGGACTTAATTATGTTGGGCTTCTAATGTCTAATATATGAAAGCTTCAAAGGAAACTGGCCCTATTATGTTCCCCTCACATTATGAAAATATTATTTCCCTTAAAATGTCACCCCTTTCCTTCAAACATATGAGCTATGGTGGTAAAGTTTGGAAGCAAAGGATTCCAAGTTTGAAACCCAATTTCACTGAAAATCCATCATGTATGTGAGCCTGATGCATATTAAATCTGATGACAAGGGTCAAACATCCTCCTGCTGGTGTGATGGAGAAGATTAGAGAGGGTGGTGGTGCTTAGGTGTCGCTCTCGTCATCTGACCATGGTTCAAAATTACAATATCCGTCCCAAAAATATCCTTTGTATTCTTTCAAAACAGGATGTAATATAACTAAACTCTTCAAACATATATATATAAGGATTATTGGTGTGCAATAAATGTAACTTGAGATTTAATATTTTAAAGATTAGTTTTTAATTTCTGTGCAATATTTTAAAGTTGCAATTCTTTTAAGAGCTACAGACAAATACTCTCTGAAAATTAATTAAATATCTATGCGAAATAAAAGAACCTTTAAAAGCATTCTTTATAAGTATTTTATATCAGAATTAAGCAATATTGTTCCCTCCCTTCAACATTTTTACAAAAGAATTAAAAGTACTTTCACATTTTATATATATATATATATAATCTTCCTCCCTATATATATTTTTGACTGTGAAACAAGAGGAGTGAACAGATTAGAGTGAATAATAAATATATTTTTTGGCAGGCCTATTCAAAAAATAAGATATTTGTATACTACTAACCTATGTAGTAGTAATCTAGAGGAAACAAATGGCATTTGCAATTTTTTTGAGAAGTGCTAGTGACTTATCATCATCTGAAGAGAAAATTGCACGCAAATTTTGTATTTGCAATTAACGGCTATTCCATTATTAGTATCTCAACTGTAATTCTCAAGTTTTAACCCTTTGAGGATGGCCACACGGAAAACTTGCCAACGTCTCTCAAAGCGTGCGACTGCTCAGGGCCGGCATACTTTTTCTAATTAAGCCTAATTGCACTAAAGCTGGTGTCACGCATACACAATAGTCGGTAGCTAAAAGCTGGCACATATTTGTGACAGTTGGAGCGAATGTTCCAAGTAGCTGGCACGCCTACGTGACAGTCGTCCTCAAAGGGTTAAAAATATCCTTTTTATTGCATTGAGTAAAGGATTTTGCTGATAAGTATTATTCAAAAAGACTTTTTACTTAAAGAGTGTCTCCTAGGGTTCACTAGGATACACCTCGGAAAGGAAAATAATATATATATATATATATTTCTGGAAATCAAAGATGCTATTTGGATTTTGTGCTCAAGTCTTAAACCTCAATAATATTGCTGCAGTATTTTTTATAACTGCTTATGCAACTAACATATTGGGACAACGTAATCATTAAATATTCCAGATAATAGTTTAAGAAACTGATAAATCAAGGCTTACTGTAATAGAATGTCTATCTGACTACTTTAATTACAATAACAACAAAAACCACTTCTAATCTATTTGAGTATCAAAAAAAAGTTTTAATGCCAGAAAAAATTAATGACCTTGTAAATAAAGCCTGGCGTGTCAAATAAAGTAAAGAGAAATCAGTTTCTTTTTCCAAACATTTTGCCTAATTATATTAATAAGATAACAGCACATGTTTAACACCTTTTCATGTGCAGTCAGCTCAATACAGTAGAAAGTTTGCAGTCAACAATAATGAAAGAATGCTCTAAAGGCTTAAAAAAAAAACCAAACAAAGTTTCTCATATAAGCTATTTCTTTTTGAAACACACAATTATTTTGGCTCATGACATGTGAACAAAGAGGATATTAAAATTCAATTACTATCTGCTCAACAATTATTTGACAGTACCACCCTCATGGCAAAATGCACATTATAAATAGTGAAGGGAGAGAAACAATATTCACCATTTCCCTTTTCATATTCTCCTTATTCCTTTCCATTACTAATTGCTGCTACCTCTTAATTAATCACCAGATTCTGATTTGGAAATTTATTTTTATTTAAATCCTACATGCACATTAAAGAACTGAAGGTTTTAAATGCTTATTTCAACTGACTAAAATCACACATTTTTGTACTTTGCCTTAGGATGATGGTGGTGATACACTGAAGTATTATTATATGTGCATGTATTTTCAATTGAAATGTAAACATGTGAGAAATAGTTATATTTTGGATAGAATAACAGCTTATAAAAAATACACAGTGCATTGGTGAACTTGAAACGGAAAGTGAAAATAATGAATATGAGGGAGCAATCAACAGGAAGGGCATGTTTGTTCTCAAGAAATGAAAAAGTGAACCATCACTGAAAATTATTCTATTAGTATTAACAACATTAGTGTTATTCTTTATGAAAAATTCTGCAACTGCCTAATTACTGGACACAGAATTGTGAAGAACCAGCCAATTGATAAATTTTAAAATTAGTATATGCAAGAGCTAACAGCACACCCTTAGTTTAAAACTTAATTCATTAACAATGAGAAAAATTTTTTCACATTATAATTATTTTGTATTTACTTTTTTATAGTTTTAACCAGAGGCAGCTCGTGTATAGGGACTACGGAACTGCAGCACCTCCAGCTTTTTTAATGCATAAGTTTAATCACTTATTTATTTAGTTTTGCATGCAATATTCAAATACATCAATAAAATTAACTTTCTCAGCTGAGCCAAAAAAACCAAGGTTACTTCAGAGAATTTTCCTTATCTGCTGTCTTCTCAGAAAGCTTTTCCCTCTTCAAGAACTGTAAATTCCTTTTGTCCCAGTTCCTTCTGCTAGAGCATGCATATTTATTTTAGAATACCAGTCTTCCTTTATTTTTTAACCGCAAGCATTTAACTAAGACAAGAACTGCCTGCGAGATACCACCAACGAGACGGGGAATGGTTTTAAATGTTTTTACACTGCAGAAAAATGTTTCACAAGACAAAAATCTAAAAATAAATAACTTTGAAATGAATAATAAAGCAAAATGGAGAAATAATTAATGATAAATTAAAAAAATATTGTGGATAATTTTGAATGATTTTTTCTATTCAGTATGATTTTTTAGCATATTTTACTTCTAAATGTGGATAAGTCTAAAAGGAGTGGCTTTCAAAACTTAAGCAACCCCAATATTATTCTGTATAATCTATTTATGGTCATAAAGAAGAAGCTCTACCTTAGGAGATAGCTTCAAGACAGTGGTGGACTGGGTCTGAAAATAGTGGTTGCCAGCAATTAATGGGGGCCCACTCATATCAAAAATGATATTTTTTCTCTATATATATTTTAAAATTTTATTTATTATAAATACAATAAATTAAAATCAATAAATGAACATGATATACTATATAAATTATTATATAGTATATATATATATTATCTAAAAATGTGTTATATATACTAGTAGTTCTGTGAACAGCAGACCTCGCCCCCCCCAAAAAAAAAAAAAAAAATCTCTTCTTTTCAGTCTTTAAAAGTTTAGCCATTTATTTTCCCGGATTCAAATTATTTGAGCAAGTCTCTGCTTTAATCATTATTAATTAAACTACAATTAAATGTCTGCTTTTATCAATATTAACAAAATCACAATGAAATGTAATTTGTTTTTATTAGAGGTATCTTTGGAGGCATTATGAATGGAGTTTTGTTTGACTACAATCGTTGGAAAAACATTAAACATTACATAAAACACAACCATTTAAGCATCCACCATCTTGAAATAGAATAAAAAAATAAAATCTTTACACATATGGTCGTTTTTACCAACATCAAAGAGCATTCATGCCAAATTCAAAGAAAATTGAACAAGTTTGATTGTGACAAAACAAATTACAGACAAACTGTTTTCACTCGAATGGACCAGTGAAAACAGGACCTTGCTTCGCTAGTCAAATTACTAATTATAGTATATATGTATTATACATATTATTGAAAGTAAGAAATACCAAATACAAATTTATGATTGAATTTTAAATAATTTTTGGTGGGTGTAAAGCTTACTGTAATTTTGGAACTGTACTGTTATTTTGAGAATTTTTTAACCAAACTGAAATTATAAAGCTAACCATGTACCAATTTCAATAATTTTAAAGAATACTTCTTACTTTAAAAGATTAACAACTCAAAAGTATAGAACTCAGTAAGTGCTTGAGTTTACTAGATATCTAGTCAGTTGTTGAGTTTACTATAGATGGTATGTCAATAATACTTCTGCATCCAACAATTCCTTTCCAATAGATAAGCAATATACAGAGGATTCCAAGTTCTCTTCAGACAATGAATTTCTAAATCTGTTCTTTATGCTTTGAAAAACAGAATTCATTACGAATACTAATATTATTACAAATATGCCATGATATCACAAAAATTGATTTCACTTCTTACAGATAAAGTTCTTTTAATATATTTTCAATCAATGTAGGCCTATTAAGACAGAAAACGAACATCCTGAGTAAAAACAAGCATAATGGTCGGCACAACATAGAAACCCAACTTAACCATAAACGGGACTCTCAGCTAAACTAAATCTAAATTCTAATGAAGAGAGACTCATAGATAATTAGTATTTATTAGTTATTAAGCGGTTCTTCTTAGCATTGGGATTATAATCCCTCACATGCATTGTTTACAAATCCCTTTGATAAAAGAATAAGTGTATGGATATACTAATATTTAATCATATTCGGTGGCAATCTTAGCAAAACGGTTTGTAAACTCCACAGAGAAAGAGCACTTTTTCTCTGCGACGAGATACTGGCTTTCCAGTATATTTTGACCTAGATGAGACCGACAAGACTTGGAATTCAGAAATTTAATTTTGGACATCCTACAAATTTGTATGTGATTGTAGTACTTTTTAATGTAGGGATGGAAGACAAACTCTCAGTTATGATTTTTTATTTTGACTTTGTTCTTCAAGGTCCACCCTACCCTAAAATTAAATTCTAATAGTTCTCTCTACAAAACATGAATAAATTAGTTCAAACTAAAGCAAGGAATTGATAACAGCAGAGCATACTATTTTTAAAGATACACATCAAGAATTCAAAGTTGCCACCAAGTCTAATACCAATAAAATTCTCACCCACAGGGTTAAAATCAATTTCCCGAGTAAAATAATGAAAAATGTTTGATTTTAAATTCTTTAGGTTAAATTTTTCTTAAACGGTTTTAGCGACAAAGCATGAAGGAGAAATGTTGCCCATTAGTAGGGTATTTTTTTTAAGAGTGAGGGAAGAAAATTCTTTTTAATATTATTAGTTTAGTGATTTGTAGTAATAATATTTTCGTAATTTGTCATTAAAATTATATCATTACAAAAATTATTTTTTGAATTTCTAAAATAATGAAAAAATCATTCTTCTGAAATGAGTTTTGAAAGCTATCTCAGGAAAAACAACAAAATCTTGCTAAATTTTTAATAACTGAAATTTTAATTAACTCCAGGACTTTGAAAAGTTGACAATGATTCTCCTTTTGTTTTGAAGAGCACATGCGAAAAATTTCAAGTTTGGACAAAAACTATAGATTTTTATAACAGATGAACAATTCCTCTTTACATATAAAATACTAAACTTTAGTACTAAATCAATTTCAAACACGATAGTTGAAAACAAGAAAATTATAAGTTAGAGCTGCATTTTATTTTTTTAAGCAATAAAATCTAACACGAAGTACCAAAGTGTTATTTCTATATTTAACTTCGGATCATGCTTTTGTATGCTAATTTCAACAAATAATAAAAGAGAATGTATGTGTAGGTTGTTGTCTGTTGATTTCTACAGTCCATTGAATCTAGAGCCACCAAATTTGGTACAAACATACTATAAGAGCATAGGAATATGCATATCGGAAAGTTTAATTTTAATTAATTAAAAATTAAGCAAGAATTGGGAATTTTTTCAACTCAAAAAATATTATCACATAAAAATAATTTTTACGCATTATTAAATTTCAAAATTTTTATCTTTCCAATATGATGCCAGTTTAGTTGCTGTGCAATTTTTTCCTTAATTTTGCAATTAAAAAAAATTAAGGATAATATTTAACAATACTTTGAAATGTTGTAATGAAAGTCAATCAACTTTCATTGCTTCAAATCAATAAATCTTACATTTGTCTTCTGATAAAGAAGAAGCATGATAAAAAAATTTATTTTCATCTTACGATATAAAAACTTTCTTTAATACAATAAATTGCATTAAATCTCAACAGTTTTTCAGTCCAATTTTTTTCTTTCCTTATTACTTCAAATAAATTTACTTTTTAGACATATTTACAATATTATGAGATTTAATTTTTAGCAATGATCTTAAAACTCATCTTTCCTGTTACAAAAAGAAAGCTTTTCCTGGAGATTATATTATTCATTTTGTGTTCAATTAGGTTAAATATTCACTCTATAATTAGCTTAATAAAGTGTAATAATTGTAATTATGCTTGACCAAAATAAAAAAAACTAACTTCATTGACTCTCAAGATTTTTAGCTAAATGTAAAAACCTAAGTCATTAATTTCATAAGATGCGAAACATACATCAAAATTTAGTTCAAATATTAATACATTCCCTGTCCACTGTTTTTGAACTAATTTATTTCTTGGTCTTTTGTAACAATTAATGTCTTCAGCTTACCGAAAATTAAATAAGTTGGTGAATTTAAAGTTGGCTGGCATAATTTAATCAATACAGTTAATGAGATGAATTATTCAGCTATTCGACGAAGGTTGTCAGTATTTAATACTAGAAAAGCAATGTAAAGATAGGGAAAATTTGAGTTTACCTAATTTTTTTTCTTCTCCTTTTGTAAGATATGCATGTTCTACTCTTTCTCTCTTTGTTGACTGAAAACAGGAATACCACTCCCTAATTATTTGTCATGGAAGAAAAGGCCCTTTACCATTTTTACAACCTTGTTTTTATTAGCAAAGCACTTCCATAGACCCCCCAAGGAAAAGGCGAGTGTCCATTTTTTACCGATGCTATTTTGTCAAATTACATGATTCCCCCCTCCCCTTATAACAGTTTCAGCGACCCAAAGACTATTTTCTTTGTTCGCTTGTCGGTCAGTTTTACTACTATTAAAAGCACTAACAACAAAAAAGAATGTTATTTAGATATTTCCAAGGACAGCACCCTTCCTGCTCCGAGGGGTCATCTCTTCCGTCTTGCTGGGGTGATACGAGTGGCCATTGCGTCCTCACCTTGCACAGAAGAGGTTGTGTGAGGAACATAAAAATACTTGCCATTTTGCTTGCTTTAGAAAAGACGCAGGAATTTCTCTAGAAAAAAAAATTCTTCCCTTTCTCTCTCCTTTACATACACATATCCTGGGGGGCACATATCAACTTAGGTTTAAGGGGCCCACTTGCCATCAGGCAACCTGTGCAGTCCACCACTGCTTCAAGAAACAAATTTTTGACCCTCCATTAGTCGCGCAGGGTACAGGTGTCCCCTATTAGTTTTCAAAACATTGTTTAGAGATAAAACTTTCAGTACCTGCCCTTGAAATACCCAGGAACAATATGGCACAGTCATTCATGTTCTAAAGGTTAGTGCACAGGAGATAAGAGAACACAAAGACACATGGGGGACAGGTATACACCGGGCACCTAAACGTGTTACAGGAATTCGCAAATGATCGTTCTTCTTTCCCTGGTTATATAATACTTACTTTCTTAATGGCTTGTTATGCTTTTCGTGTGAAATCCTGGCACTTGGCTTTGTTTCATTTTTAAAAATATTTATGAAATTTCAATCTAAAAAGCTAGTTTAACAGCGGATAATTGAATTTCTAGCTTCGGATTTACCAAAAAGCTTTTAACAGAGATATAAACTAATTTATGTCAATGCAAATCATTTAAATAAATGGGAATTATTAAAAAAATTTTACCATATAAGAAGCAAGAGGTAGTTTTGAATATCTGGCTATGCTTGTGTCATAATTATTTGCAATGTACTTTTCAGTTTCTATTGATGACAGATAACAAAAAACCTGAAATGTTTTATTACATGACAAAAGGAGTTCCTATTCTAGTTCAGCTATGGCAGGAAAATGATGTTTCAAGAAATACTTGTCAATGGATTATGGTTCTTTCTTCCAATCTTGGAAACAACTCTACTATTAATGCTTTTGTAATCTTCAAACACAATATATCGATAAGGATATGAAATGACTTTAATGTCATCAAAAATTTCATTTATGTTTTATGCAGAGCTGCCCAATGCTTGCCTTCGAATGGAATTAAAAAGAACAGAAAATCCCATGTTAGAAATCAACGGTACAGGACCAAAAAACAACAAAATCTATGAATAATAAAGGTAGATGCAAATATTGTAAAAGAAATAGGTACAAAACTAAACACAAAAATATGGTAAAAAATGCCGTAATTAAGCCTATAGTGGGCCATTTTCTTGATATGCACGGGACATTTGCAGACTTTTGAAGTATGTAAAAATAGTAAAATAAGATGTGTATTCATTTTGTTTTGCAATTGAATTCAAAAGCAGGACTGGTTCTCAAATTTCAGGTAGAAAACAAAACAATAATTACAGTTTAAATACTTAAAAAATGATTTAACATGCTTGTTATGCACAGGATTCAGAAATAAAATTAATTTCACCTTGTCTTCTATATGTCATAAACTCTGTGAATTTAGAAATTGTATATTGCCATTATATTTTTTTCTGAACAGCTAAATAGCACCTCTATCCAATGATACTAAATTTTTGCCAAATATATTATTCAATAAAATTTATTTAATTTGTGTTATGCACAGGACATACCTAATGTTATGCACGGGACATGTCTGAATTTTACTCCATGTCAGCAGTAGGAATTCAAAAATTATGATGATAATTATATTCCTAATCAAATAAAAACTATTATGGGCAACAGGTAAGGTATTTAGGTAAAATTTTGAAGGAAAAAAAGTTATATATTTTACTCAATTATATATGTATTTTTTTTGGTTTTTTTTTAATGAGGCCATTACATAATTCATAATATTTACTATATACATAATATGGACTATTTTTAACAGGAAAGTAACAACACTAATTCACAGTTTTGAGTAAACAGGTGATTAATTTGGTGACCTGAATATCAAACTTTATAATGCAATAAAGATAAAGGATAATTGAACATTATAGTGAAAGAGACCTTTATTAGGGAAGTTTTGGATTGTATGAAAAAAGAATACAATTTCAAAATGATAAAAATTCTCCTGAATCAAGAGTCTTACAGCTGGATTTTGCCATGAACTATAGCTGTTCATACCAGGATGAAGTCCAGAGTGCACTTTTGACACGAAAAAGCATAACCCTATTTACAGCTGCAGTATTTATTTGCACATGGAAAATTTACTTAATATGTTCCAACACTTCCGAGAAGGAAAAAAAATATTGTGAGAGCTTTCATTGAAAAAATTATGAAAACAATTTTTTGAAGAGATAATATGGACAGATGGTTCTTCAACCGAGTTTAAAAATACATACACGACCTTGCTGCTACAAGACCTTAGCATTAAATTCAAAAAAACTTTCCACTGGAAATATTTTGCAAAGGCCCATGGAAAAGGTGTGGTGGATGGCTTTGGTGGTAAGGCAAAATACTTGGTACGAAATGCTGTCATGTCAAAATAATCAACCGCCACAAATGCACAGTCAGCAGAAGTTTTTGCAAATGTTGTTAAAAAGGCTATGCCATCTACAACAGTTATGTTATTTTTAGATAAAGATATAAATAGAGAAAACAGTGTGTGGGTTGAAGCATTTCTCCACCGGTCTGCTAAAAGCCTCACACCCTTTTGGGTAGGCCGGATCAGTGTGGGTTTTAAACCAAAAAAAAAAGTAGGGGGTTAAAGCAAAAGCAATATTGGGCATTTCAAAAATGCGTGGAATTAAATGTTCACCTTCTTTTGGTTTAGAATTTTTTTACAAATGCTATAACACCAATAAAACAAAATATTGATACCATGCCAGTTAACAACATAAATATCTCTACAGAAAATTGGGTTGTGGCGAAGTATGATGACAGTTTACATGCCGGAGAAGTTACACAAGTTTTAGGCAATGATATTGAAGTTTCTGGCATTGAAAGGTCTGGAAAATTTTGGAAATGGCCTAAATGAGAAGATAAAGTGGTCTACAACACGAGTGAAGCCATTAAAGTAATTCTGCCACCTACAGTTATAAATGCTCGTGGAGTTTTTGACTTTCAAGATTTTTTGAAAAATCTGTGTTATGCACGGGACATGAAAAGAAGTGCTAATATTTCATTTAATATTAAACTTGAAGAAATTTTCTTTACAGTATAAATTGGTACTAAGTAAAACAAAGTAAATTTATAGCAGTTTCTATTTTAATAAAGTAAAAGCCATAAAAATAAATGTGAAAAATATAAAAGATCATGTTTTTGTGTTATGCACGGGACATCCAATTTTTGTTCAAATAAATCGGCCCTTTTTGAAGAATTTTATTTTTTTCTCTCATTTCTGAATAAGAACATTATGTAGATATATTAAAAAAAAAAAGAAATTGAAATGCAACAATATTTTTCCAATTAACAGGGATGAGATTGGTAAAAAAAAGCAAAAAGACTGAAATCATACGCGAGCAAAAAATTTGTACCATAATTTATACGGAAAAGATGTTTTAAGAAGTAAAACATCAGAACATGCACCATGATGAAAATATTAAAACTATAATAATTAATAACTTAATTATTTATAATTCAGAACGTATAAATTAGAAAAAGAATATTAAATTATTATTAAATCATTCACATTAAAGGTTAACAAACAAGCTTAACACATCATCAGGGGCATCAGAAAATACAAAATTAGACATTAAAACATATTTACCACCTGTACATCACTGAGATGCAACAATCACCCAACAGAAGTTTGAGAAGAATTATATTTAATAGCCTTTTGATAAAAATTAGCTCAAAAAATAAGGACAAATAATTTCTTTTGCTTCATGCAATTGTGGCAAGTGTACTAGCTCTTTATAAAGTATAATAATGTATCATATACTGACTTCTGTTTTATTTCAATACATTTTTGCAAAAGTAGCAACATAATAATTTTAACCTTATAAAGTGAGAGGGGTCGAGAAATTGTACAGTTACAGATTCATTTAGCATTAGTGTCATTTGAAACATTTCCTTAATTGTTAAAGAAGTGTTTTTCTTTCGTTTTTATTTTTGTTCATAACAGATCTCCATTAACACGCTGCAGCCCTTGTTTTGGAGGGCTCCTATCTTTGACAGATTTTTCTTCAATAAAGGATGTGTGTTGCATCCTCTGCAAGTTTATTTTCAGTAGAGGCTAACGTTTTTGCACAGTCTTCATTAGTATCTCTCTGTTTAATAACTGGCATAGTTGTCGGGACTACATTATCTCTAGAATGCCTAGGTAAATCATCTGTTTTATTTTGAGAAGATTTTTTTTATGTCTTATTCTCTGCTTTTTTTGCTGCATTTGCACACAGCTTTTTAGCTGCCTCTTTTGATAGGAGCTATTCTTTTTTTTATGTAGTTTATTTATTTGTTCCATTTTTTTATTTCTTCATCTTTGTATAGCCCTACCTTAAGTTTTCATCTAATTTTTTTTTTCAACATATTCATGCAAGAAAAAGAAATTTTTTTTTTTTTTTGCAAAATATGCCACAGAGGTTGTTTGCTGCAAAAAGGTGGAACCTAATACTTTGAATGGTACTAAATGTTGGAATGTTATGCCTTGTAGAGCTTGCTGATATAATGTTGATTCGTCAGTAGAAGATGAATCAGCTAGTTTCCTAGCCGGTGGAGATAAGCTGCAAGGTTGAGCATATTTTCCCAGAATTTTCATTTGAAAACTGAATGTAGGAAGGTTTCTTTTCTTTGTATAACAGCAAATTTTTGCAGGGGGAAAAAACCCCGGAAATTTGAGAGAAAAAAAGCGGAAGAATATCATCCCTGAATCAAGGGAAAACATGTAAATATGTTGATTGTAATGAGAAAACTTAAAAATTATAATGCTGATTTTTGAGAATTGATTCCATATTAAAGAATTTAGTTAAAGCAAATATTTTATCTCATTTCCTAAGGTTTAACTCACATACTTTAATATTGCATTAATAAAAAACATATACAAGTAAAAAAAAACCTGGGGTTCAGAGGGTTTACAGTGGAGAATGGCCCTAGTGGGCATTTAAAAGGAGTATAGGTAAAATGTTGTGATATTTCATAGTATTTTTGTAATCTCTATTAAAGATATTAAAAATAGTCATCTAAAATTATTTTTGCTCTGTTTTGCATTTTTTAAATGTTTATTCTTTAATTTACAGCTGATATATCTTTTTACAGAAAAAAATATATGTAGTAACAAAGGAAGAGAAAATGGGGACATATGTACCACGCTCGCCTAATTGGGTAACAAAATTTTGCATGCTTAACAGAGGGTTAAAGAATATTCAACGCAATGGCTCTGGAGCCTGTGTTATCCACTCAGAATTAAATGCAAGAAATCTGAATGAATATAACTTCTCAAAGAGCTTCAGTAAGTGCATAAGTGTAATTGCATATAAAACCATAAATTAACCATTTTTTCTTTCTTTCTTTTATTTGCAATATAGATTTTTTAAAAAAGCATTGTAATTGCTAAAATGCTTGACCTCTAGATTTTGAGGAATCGTCACGTTTTAGAGCTCCCATTCTTCCTCGCACCTACACCGTAAAAAAAATTTGGAGATTATACCTGTCAGTGTGTATATGAATATTATAATTCAAAAACCAAAACAACCATGAAATGTGGAGTGAGATCTTGACACCAAACTTGTGAATCTAAACATTTTGGAAGAAATCCATAAAAAAAAGTATGTTTTTTTTGTCTGTCTATGAGCATCTTCATGTCATTTGATGGTCACACCAATACTGTGGAAAATGTTATTAATTATTTCGCTTGAAATAAAACTGGAAGAGAGGATTTCATTTTAAGTAGCTTTATTAATACCCATAAATAATACCTTTATCCCTACACATATGTATTTATTTAAACTTACAAGCTTTGAATGAATTTTTTTCATGTTCTGTCGATTCTCTAAATCCTTATAAATGAGAGTAGGGCACATAGCAAAAATAACTGTGAAAAATCATTTAAAAAATTCTTAATGTTAGTTAAAAATTAGTAATATCTAAATTAAAATTTCTGTATTAAAAACAATTTGAAGTCAAAAATATAATAATTTTTTATTAACTAAGTATTAAACTATTGAAAATTAATTAAAAAGGTCCTAATTTAAGTTATGTTGAAATCATCAGTATGCAGTGATTCAGCACGAACTGCCACTTGTTTTAACAAACAGTTTCTTGTTGTAATAAAACTGCAAAATTTCAAAGTTATTTAGCTAATATGTATTGACATTCAAAATTAACAGATTTGCATACTTTAATTTCATTCAATTAATTCAACGAAAAGTAAAAGTCTTTGGTACTGAATATGTAAGAGTAGTAAGTCTGGGGGCAGCGTATTTCAAGAAACAGTCTTTACAAGTGGGAATTTTTGAACATTGCATACTTGTACAACTATGTAAAATTCCTTGATGTTTTTCATGCCAGGTGAAATTCAAAAGCAAAAAATTAAAATGAGTTACCACCAATGTTTGGATGATGAAATGTGATGAAGAGTTGTTGGGAGAGAGAAAGCAGGGCAGTTTCAAAAGCAGATTGTTAGAAACTCTGCAATATTGATGATTTTTCAAGAATGTTTACAGTTAATATTTCCTACTTTAAACACTGCAGCCTAAGTAATAAACACATACATAATAGTCCAGATTTAAAAAGCTAATAGTTCATTGTTTTAAAAGATATCTAATAAATAAATGTAACTGCTGGAGGGACAGATCGTTCAAAGTGTTTTAATTTGGGTCATATTTTTACAGACATGACGACCAAACACATGACACTGACTTGTCTCAATATCAATGTTTTAATCATATTTCATTCTGCTTACAATGGTTTCCAATTAACCATTTAATTAAAAATTTAGATGCAACAATAAATAAATAAGGTTAGACTTTCTTACATGGCTTACATTTGATTCCTTGGAAATACACATTGCTATCAATAATGCTACAATACTGTCTTGCATACATGCATTAAAATAGAAGCAATTATTTTATTTAAAAGATATGTTAAGATAAAGAGATATGTTAAAATGATTTCTCTATTAAAAGACATGTTCTCGACAAGCTTTCATATTTTAGAAGGAAAACCGTTTGTTTGTAACAGACAAACTGTTAAATGCCCAAGAAATTTTGCTTGTTCTCACCTAATTATTTAAAAGTCTTTTTCAAAACCATATATAGAAAAAGACAGACATTTGGATTAAAAGTTTTAAAATTGAATGAAATATTGAGCAGTGTAGAATTTTTTCAATGTGCATATATAAAGTAGAAGTATTATTTTTCAGTGACAGAACTTCATTGTTGATTTGTCTTTTATATGAATATATGTTTGCCTCATAATTTTCATACTAATAATGCGTTTAATATGTGCCAATTTAATTCCATTTGATACAAGAGATAATAGATGAAATATTAAAACTGCATAATTTTTTACACGCAGAAAAAAAATCCATGTTTTAAAAATCCAACTAGGTAGCTTTTTTCAATCCAACTCAGTAGAAAATAAAATCAATTATAAAAAGTAGATGCAGTTAGTAAAACGAATGCTATAAAAAGTGTTGATTGAGAAATTTTTACAACTTACCTGTTTTTTTTAGTGAAATTTTACTTAAAACTAAATCCACAACTTTTTTTATTTCTTAAATTAGCCACAATAACCAATAAAAATACATGCTTAAAAAAAACAATTCAAAAAAACACATACCATGAAAAATATTACACTAGTGCACAAGTTCTTGCTGTTTCCATTCAACATTATAAAAATCTAGCAAAGACTAAATAAGATTCATAGTAATCTTTGACACAATTGTAAGCATCACTGCAGATTACCAATTTAAAACATTCAAATAATTTCCATACAATTTCTTACAGTACATATATATGTTAGATTCTGATGGCAGAATTTCCATATTTTATTAAGAAATTTAAAATATTCCACAGATAATCAAAGCTTGACACTCTTCACACATACCTTAAAAGCCCCACGATGACAATAACAAAGAGAGACCGAGGAAAAGAAAAGCTGCATTTCTTTCCCATGATGCAATACCTTTTGTGGTTCATGGAGGAAAAAAAGATCATTTGAAATTGGACATCAAATACAGCTTTAACCATAAGTTGAACAGATCAGAAATAAATTAATGATTAAACAATTATATTTGATTAATTTTCTGCATATACAACATTCTGTTTAACTGACATCAGTTATGAATTAAAAATCATAAATCTAAAAATGCACTCAGTTGTTTCACTTTTTTTAGGTTGGTTTTTGCTTTGTTATTTGTTGGGGCTCAAGGTTGGATGCCTGGTTTGCCTTAAACTGAATGTTATTGGTGACTTCAAGTCCCTATCCACAAGTATATAGACCACTGTGGTTGTGTGAGGGGGAGGGAAGCAGAACAGTGCATGGTGACAGATACTATTCTCCTGCTGCTACAGAAAATTTCTGGATGTGAAGGGGCTTCAAACGGAAGGTTTTGAATGGATCAGTGTTGATGAATGGTGTGAAGTCACGGATAATGAAATAGTCAAATTTTTAAACATTAACAGGGACAAATTTAAAGAACTCTCAGGTGAGGTCAGTGATGTTCAAATGACTGATAAGAATAGACTAAGTGGCTACTGAAGCAGGGTTCGTACACATTTCCTTAAAAGAAAATCAAGGACTTTTAAGGACTAAAAAAAACCAAAAAATAAGGACCTCTAAATTGAATAAACTTAACGAATTGTCGCACGCATTTTTAAATAAAATGTCTCATTTTTGCAAATTCAACCTATTAGATGATAAATTACATAGAAGATACATTACAAATTTAACACAACAAAACTCCTAAAAATATGAGTTAATAAATTGATGAAAATACCCCATGAAACTGGTAATCAAATTAAATATCTTTTAATTCCAAACTTTTTTCATTCAATTTTACATCCAAAGTATTTATTTAATTTCTTTTTTAGAAATTGTTTTTCTTAGTTCATGCGATTGAATAAATAAATTTATGTCCTTTGACTTTTCAGCCTCAGTAGCTAAATCATTTGCTTTCTCATTTGTTTGGTGTATGTCCGTTTGGAGGAACATTTTCTTCTGTTTTAAAAAATCTATTTCCTCCTCTAAAGCTTTTCGTTTCACTTGTTTTGTTTCAGTCTTTTCTTTGGATTTTTCACTTTCTAAATACTGCATGTATTTTGCTCTAGCTGAGGTGGCAGCCATCCTCATTTCTTTAGTAATTTTTAAGTCATAAATAGTCCCAGACAGCTTAATAAATTCATGATTTACACGCTGGGAACATATGAAGCATCTTTCAAATTTTCTATTTCCAAGGCCTTGTTCACCGAAAAACGTCATTGTCATGTGACAGTTTTAATACCATTTTGATAATCTTCCAAATTTTTTCATAATGATTATTGTTAAAATAAGTTTGTAAAAAAGTATCAAGGGAATCACTCTTTGGATTGAAAGAAGTAAATTCAAATGAATTTGGCTTTACAATATTTAACAGAAAATCTGCATAGAGTAACAAAATTTCGTCGCAATCTTTTTCCAAAATACGTTTATTTTGCGACAATACAATCAATACCTTTTTCATTTTTTCCTGTGCTTTTTCGGGATATCCAGCCATTACTCGTGGATCAATACAAATCGCAGGTTTTACTAGTGCGTAATTCATAGAACATTTCTACATGAAATGTTTTATCATTGTTATGATGTTTTTCCAACTATCCTGTCTGAGTGTGAAAACATCCTTGTCTGCTAATTCCTTATTTTTTATCTTTTCTTTTATTAGTTGCTCTGCAGCAAATCCTAAATACGCTTAACTTTTATCATTATACAAGTTTGGGTCACAGAAGTTGAATTTGCATAAAGTATCAGGTTTCTCAATTCTTTCATTCTCCGGTTTCAAAATTTTGAAATGTTGAATGCAATCATTAACAAATTTTAAAACATCACTGGCAAAAAATGGAAGTAAAGATTTATCACTTTGGCACTGTTCTAAAAATGGTAACAGCACTTTTGACAATCATTCCTATGGAACCATGGACCAATAAAGGCCATCTGTAACTCCTCCCTTATTTCCCAAAGTGTATGCGATGGATATGTATTCGTGGAACGCGAGCAGTGTCGTCCCCCCACCCCATTCCGCGAGAGCCACGTCGACCGAGATTAGAGCCGCCGAGAAGGAGGAATTAGAAAAACGATAATCGGTGAAATTTTAAATTTTTTAATAATGGCAGAGTAAAAAGTAAGGACTTTTTAAAAATGGGGCATAAAAATAAGGATTTTTAAGGACTAAATGTAAAAGTAAGGACTTTTAAGGACGCGTACGAACCCTGTGAAGTAGCTTTAAAACACAATGACAAGAGGAAACGACAAGAGTAAGATATAACGCTTTTCAGTTACAAACTATCAATCTGCAGGAAAGCAAGCAATTAATACAATTTTTTTTTTTTAAATAGTGCCATTTTGTTTTGACGGATTTATTTTAGTTGTTGGGTTTTACTGGTACAAAAGGCATGTTTGGGCATACTGCGCCCAGATTTATTTTCAGTTTTTTTTTTTTTTAAATTAGAACAGGTTTAGTTAATTAATATTTTTATCTTATACAAAATATCATGAAAGATATTACTTAAAACATGATGCAGGGTTTTTTACATAAAGTGTTTCCTTATTCTTTCACTATCATCTGACATCAGAAAGCCCCATTTATGTCAGATAACCGAGACTCTACAATATAGGAATTAAAATAATGTAATTTAAACCTATTTATAATTCCAATCAGTAGACTAAGAAATATACATGGTTTTATATGAAAACCAAATTTCCTTCAACATTTCCATCTTGAAACCAATTTTTAAAAGATTAATGACATTTGATTTCTGAAATATTAACGATTAAATACATTAGGTGAATATATTCAAATCACATCTTGTTGATGGATAATCAATGATCAACTGTCTTCATAAATTTTTATTAATTTTCAGTTTTGTATTCCATTACTCTTTCTCATAAATTTCATGAAAACTAACTTTTATATCTAAAGCAGGTGCTCATTTCATGAAGCACAAGCATATCAAACTTGCAGCCCAAAATTTTGGAGGCTCAGTTCATAATAACAATGTGAAATAAGAGTTTTAATAGAACTTCCAAACTTTAATTTAAAAAATATATATATAATCAAGTTTAGGTTAAACAACCATATATCAAAAGCATGCAAGAAAATTTTAAATATGTTTGGAAGGTATTTTTTTTTATCGATAAATATAGAATCTGTACCTAATAGTATGCATTACGAAGTAATCAAGTTATTGTGCAATTCTACCTCGAGGGCAAAATTCACTGAAAGTTGGCTAACTAATCTTTACAAGCACTTGCCTAGCAGGTTCGGCAGTACTAGATAATACACATGAAATAACTTCAGTATTTTGAAGAATTTGTGAGTAAGCAATTATTGATACTTTGGTTTCTGTAAGGTCATGAATTATTCATATTCACATTTCATCAAGTTTGAAAGCATTTATAGCCAACATGATATTTCCAAAGGTATAAAATACGGTTGAAGGCAAATAAAGGGGGAAAAAAAAAAAAAAAAACATTAATTTTACTTTTGTACTAGTTCATTTTTTTTATGCTGTACTTTTTAAAACAAATTTAGAAGCTTGTTATTTTTGAAGCTCGCAGAAACACTGTTTAATTTATCCATGTTAGTCTATAATTTTGATACACAGGGTCTAAACAAGGGGGTATTAAAACTGTGGATCACCTAGAAAAATATTTAGGTTATGAAATTTCTATATTTATAAGGGAGAAAAAAGGGTTAAGAAAATCGGGGTGATGCAATAGATTTTAATAAAATTTGCTAAATAATAATTTGTAATTAAATTTCCTTTCAGCAATCGTTACTTGATGTTTCATTTTCTTTTATTTCCAATTTTGAGGGTGTGGCAGAATTTTTCTGACATTAATGGGGCTGCAAATTTTCTTTTCAACATAAAAAGTTTTAGTTCAGATCTAGAACATTAAGTCTACTTGCGAGTCAAAAGAATAAAATTACACTTAATAAACACTTAAAGCAAAAATTTACATGAAATTTCTGTCATTTACTTTATCAATTTAAATTTCATGGGAACAAACACTGACGAACGATCCAATCACATGAATAACTATTAAGAACTTTAGTGTTAGTGATATTTTAATGACTAAAAATTGCTTTGCAAAAGTAACAGTTTGTAACTGAAGAAATCTAAAGCAAGCATAGAAGACAAGGAGATTTATATTACTAAAGAAGTATTCCATATTGATTGCATTACAGAAAACTTAAAAAGGGAGAAGATATTTTGAATTTGTCACATCAGTGTTGACAAAATTAACCTTGCAGTAAGTTCTACTACATACTTTGATTAATTATAAATTAGTGACTAAATATATACAAAATAAGAATCTTCAGCTTGATAAGTAGTTTGGATTAGATGAACTATTTACACCTTTCAGCTTTTAAAAAACATATACTTCTGAAATATTCTGGCTTGAAACTACAAAATTTTACTACAATAATGAAATTTGACATTGTCGTGTAAAATTCTGATGTTGGTTAATTTAATTTGTAAAGAACAAAATTTGAATAATGAAGGACGGAGCCTGCTCCTCCGGACTTTATGTGCATGTGAAATTATATCTCTTACTGCAATCTCTGCTCAGTTTAATTTTTAGTATTGCCCTACTTTTACATAGAGAGAATTCGAGTTCTAAAAACCTCCTTTCAATATCAATTTAGCAATTTCTTAATGTGAAGTACATCTGCCTGTTCTGTTCAATTTCCATTCAATTTCATGATTTTTTTTTTTTTTGCAACCTTGGCATTCAATAAGAACTGCTCCAAACCTCAAAAATGTTAAGTTGCTCTTTTTTTTATAATGCTTGAAGCAGAAATACCTCTTCCTCGATTCTTCATAGTTGGCAAAGAGGATTTTTTTTTTGAGGGTATATGCAAAACTGAGGATGTATTAATTTTTGATAATTTGCAGAATACTATAAATGTCCCGAAAAAAAATACTGTAATATACGATTTAAATACAAGCATGAAATCCTAAATGGGATGTTCCAAACATTATGGAACATACAATCCATAGCTGTTGTAGATTCTGTATCTTATGAAACCATAATTGCTATTACATGAGTGGACATTTTTAAAGTTTCACATTTCAGCAAAAGCAATAAATTGAAAGAAATCATGAAAAGGAGGAGGAAAAACCTTTCCTAATTGTGAATTTGAAAGGTATGTGAATCAGTAATCAGAATTACAATTTCTAAGAAATTAAACACTTCAGAAAATGTCTTAAAATATAAAAAACACTAAAGAGCAATGATATGTGCAGATTTAGTGGGACATTTTTTAAAGCACCGTTCAAAAATCATTCAATTTAACAATCCTAAATACTGCTTAGAGTGCGATTAGTTCCATTTTAGTAAATAATTTATCAAAATAGAACTTCTCCAAACAAGTAAAACAGCAAGAACTTTAGCCTATATCAAATAAAAAAGAGAGAAATGCATTAATATACAAATACATTAAAAACAAAAATAAAGTGGTTAGGTAAGAAAATAAAATCTCTGAATGACTAAGAAAAATAGAAATAATAAATTTTTTTCAGTGCTGGGTTAATATTAAGACATAATTGTTGTCAAACTATAAAAAACTGTATCTTCTCAGTCTTGAGCTCTTGATTTTCAGTGTTAGTCCTTCTAGATTTTAAAAAATTCTACATCTCAGTTTCTAAATAGAGCACATATATATTGAAACAACAACAAAATCAGAAACATATGTTCTATATTTTATTTTCAGGATTCAGTGAATAAAAATTAAAAAAATAATATAAATATAAATAGGCTAATATAAATTTTATAAAAAAAAATTTGTACAAATAAAATATAAAGAAAAAAAAAAAATGCTAACATTTGTGAAGTAATTAGTTTTAAATAGTGAAGAAATAAGTTCATATTTTTCATTCTGGTATTACACAACATAAATTTAAATATCTTTTTTACTGCCTAAATAACTTCTCGTTAAGTAATGTCATACGAGACATAGATAAGTTATTCATTATCATCTTCCTTTATTATTACTTTATATGCAATAGAGTCGATTCATGATCACATGATATGCATAAAGTGTGCTGTGCTGATTTAATTTGGAATCCACTGATTATCTTTCAATAGGAAAAGGGACATGACAACACATGTATGTAAGTCACGTTAGACAAGATGCACAATTATTTTAGTTATATGTCTGTGACATCAAGTGAATCGACTCCATTGATTTCAAAGGGGAAAAAAAAAAAAAAAGGTAATAATCAAAATTGAATCTAGACAAGGAATTTTGTTGAGTACTATAGTTGATGACAATGTAAATTGACAGTGAGGGGAAATTTACACACTGTATCCAATTAAATAAGCCTGAAAAGGGTCAAAATGTGTAATCAGTGGCGGCTCGTGTTATGTAATCTTGGGGGTGCTGTAACTTTTAACCAATCCTTCACTGTGCAGCGATGCATATTTGTACCACTTAGTTTTTTTGTATGCATGTGTCTTTTTCCATTAACTTTGAGTAATTTTATATTTAATCAATAACCTTAAAACATTTTTTCTCTTCTAATAGGTAAGTATTTTAACAAATTTATTTTAATAAAAAATTAAAACTCCATTACCTTTTTCAGTATTTCTTACTACATTTATCAAGATTCACACAGTTGCGGTTGAACAATAAAATGACAACATAAAATAATTTTCTTATCAATTAACAAGAAAAAATGTTATAGTACAGCATGACATCGAAAATCCGGACTGCTCGGGGGTTTGGAAGGTCCGGATTTTAGATATCTTGCTTAAACCAATAGAGATGCACAATTAAGCGTGCATGTGCAGACGTCTTCAAAACAGACCCGGGAGTCGCAAGGCAATGGTTGCCTTGGTAACGCATCTGACATCTGTGCATGCGTAACCAATTGAAACGTATGCTGATCTACACGTCGACATCAATTCCAACAACTCCATATAAAAACACATTTTAAACAATAAAAACATAAAGAGACATTAAAAAATGATACAAAGACAAAAAAAATGTTTAAAATGAATAGAATGAGTGGAATTTCCGCATCTTACCTTAAGCGTTCTAGTTTCAAATTTATTTAGCTAATTTTTTTCTCATCACAAGTTGAAAAAAAACGTCCGGTTTTCGAAGGTTTCCGGATTTTCAAGGTCGGACTGTATAACTTAATATGAAAATAAGAATAAGCGAATACCATTTGTTAGTATCATTAAAAATTACTTAAAAATAAAATCTATTCTTTTCATTTTCTTTCCAGTGAAAAGATTAAACACATTGATCTTAATGCTTGTATGACGATTTTAAAAAAGTTTAACACTTTGAAATCAAAACAGCTATATATAACCTATCCTAATTCATATTGTTTGTGCGTCAGAAAATATTTTATTTTTTTAATGTTAAAAAGTAGACTTTATGTTCTGATGTAGTACGCAGTAATTGGAATTGCCAAGATGAAAAAAGTAACTTATTCTATACATCTACATAAAGGTACACTGTGATATTTTAAAATGGGAAAACACTTATCAATATTCTTTCAGAAATTCTGTTCTTTGAAGTAAACTGTGTTTTATTTGAAATCGATGCTTCTTTAAATATGAATCATGATCCTAAATAAGATGGTACAGAATATTGGGGGCCGTGAAAATTTTGAAAACATTTGTATCTCAGAAAATTTCTCAGCAGCAATTAAAACTAAAAATTAGCGAAAAAATCCTTTAGATTGCAAGAAATTTCATTCAAATTTAATATAAAAAGTTTTTCAATTAAATTTTGATTTATAATTAATTATTCTTCATTTCCTTGCTCATTTTGAAAGTTTTGGCTCGCGAAAAAAATTTCTGCGGTGGAAAATTGTTTGAAACTCCGTTTCCAGCTTATCTGGTGCTATGGGTTCATACAGTTCCCCTTCCGCTTAAAAATGTGGTAGAAGGAAGGGGAAAGATTGCGCTTTTTAACTATGCTTGCTCGCAGGTGGAATTTGGAGCTGCAATGCTAGAGAGTTCCAGTTACTTTTCCCTATGCGCATAATATTTGGGTGGTGAAAAATTAAAATAGGGAACTTAGTTTTCTGCCTCAGTTTTAACTCGTGGTTTATTTGAAGAATGAAATCGTTTAATGTAAAATTTGGTGAGATAGTTGACAGATTTAAGCATTAAATGAGATATAATATAAATTGATTAAATTTACACAATGGAAAATTTGGGGGGTGCTGCAGTACAGCAGTCCCTATGCACGAGCCGCCCCTGTGTGTAACAATGATAGGCACATTTGAATAGAATTTCATTTTAACACCAGCAAACAACATTCTATATTTAAAAGAAAGTTGTTTAATTACATAGAATTTTTTCTATGGCCCTAACATACACAGAAATGTATATTGCATCATTTACCAGTGATGAGGCCACTAGGAGCTTTTGCATACTGTCAACTTGAGTTGTCACCGACTATAACACAAAAATAAATACAAACAGTCATCATTTTCATAATTTATTAATACTTTTCACATTTGATGTTCTCCACTTCCACTTGAAGAATGTTACAAATTTTTCTACTCACAACTCTTTATATTTAAAAACAAAAATAGCTCTTGCTGACCAAAAATAAATTTCACTTTATGCTATATTGTATCAAGGAATAGTTTATTCGACTTACTTCAATTTTATGATGAAGGACTATCTATTGGAACAAATTAAAATTATACATACTTTTTCAATGAGGAAGATTGTTTTTTTTCCCTTTAATTTATAAAACCAAACATTATTCAAGTGGTATTAAAAAGACCTTTATTACACACTAAGTGTAAGCATTTAATGCAATATAAAGTTATATGATTATCTAACAGCTAAAGTTTAAAAATTATAGTATAAAATGATATGACAATAGCGTTTTCACCTCAGTATAATGAAATTTTGGCACAGAACCTACATCCTCAATAGAATAGTGATTTAGCTATTCACTTATAATATGGTAAATTGCGAGATTGAATCTGGGAGAAAAAGGTAATGTAGTAGCCATCTTTTGGCTTATTTTCAGCAAAAATTTGGCTCAATATTCAATGTCCCAGTCATTTGTATGTCATTCTAATATTGGGATGGGTTTTTTTTTTAAACATGATTAATTTTTTAACCAATGGTAAATTAGTGTTTTTAAAATTACATTTTGGTCGTAGACATTTAATTAAAAAAAAATTATAATGGAGTTTGATTAAAATTTATTTAATAAATGTATGATTTTTCAATATATCAATTTGAGTTCAATATTTTAATAACATGGATAATCAAAAGGTGATTCGATTCATTAAATTAACATCCAATTTTGAAACTACTGGAAAAAGGCAAGAAATCCAATCTTGAAAAAAAGTGTGCTTCAACTCATTTAAAAAGGGTAAGAAAAAATTTCCATGTCCCACTTACCCTATCATAAGTGACTACCATGAAAAATATTGCACTATGCAACATTACTGTAACAGATCATATGTATGCCACAGAAGCTTACTTTACCTTTAGAACTAACTTTGGCTTGTAATAGGTTTTCTATTTATCTCTATGCAAGATATTGATTCAAGTCATTAAAAAATTGAAGAAAGAAAACACTGTCTCTTTAATGTAGTTTGATAGAACAAGGAAGCATTTGTAGTTTGCTATCTTCGCAATAACAGCTGCCTTTTCTTTTTCATTCAACAATCAAATATGAGGTTAGCAAGACATCACATTCATGAAACTAGAATTGGATAATTGCAGCCTTTCCCTGATAACAATTATATATATATAAAATTCCAAATTCATTTATTTATTTTATGATTTTTCCATTCTGGTAGGTTTCCATTCTGGTATTTTATGCAAATGCAAAAAATTTTTAATCACATCCTGTAGCATTATCTGAAATTCTATTATTCTTCAATAACTTGAGGGAAGTGGAAAATAAAAATGAAGTGCACTTCAGGCAGCAATGAATTATGGCTCCTAAATATGAGCTAGCTCATCTAATGTGAACCTCTTTGGGCATTTCTTGATAAATTGGTAATCAAAAGGAATATATTAACATCTTTTGAATGAAAAAGACTGGAGATTTGAGGGGGGGGGGTCTCCTAAAAAAATTCATATCACTACTTCATTATGTGTGAATATATATATATATATTTAATAAATGTATTTCTTCAACAGTTAAGCTCATTTTTTAGTTAAAAAACATTTAATCTGTCACATACTTTTCTCATGATTTTCATTACTCACCAGCCACCTTTCTGGATGTAGTAAAATTTTGTGCTGTTCATCATATTTCTTACGCACAGCATATAATGTTTACATTTTTACTACTATTTATATTTTGTAATGAAAGGAGAGAGCTGTCCATTAATCCAAGATTTACAGGAATTTTAATTTCTGTCCACTCAGAACAAGCATAATTTGCAAGTTCCAACTCTATGCAGCATATGATAAAAATGTTTGTCAGTTTTCCAAAGCAGTTTATAAATTAAACTTTTTTTAAAAAGATACCTCTTCTAGGCTCTTTAAATGAATGAAGTCCTGGAAGCTGTGAGATTTGCAGTAAGCTACTAAACCAACAAGACATCCAAATGTTTTGAAGAGGATATTGTATCATTCTCTCTCCTACAATCCGAGTTATATTGCTTAGTAAAGATTCTATTTTTAGAATAATATCAGCAAATGGGATGGTTTTATGATTTGTCCTGATGATGATGTTGAAAAAGTGGAGCTGATGTTTCTTGCAAAATTTTTTCTTTCTGTCTCTTTCTAAAGATATTACTTCATTCTTCTATTGCTTAGATAATGAATGGTGCAACAAATTATCAATTATATGCCACAATTAACTGACATCACGTGTATCTTCAACAAATGCTAGTAATTTCTTCTGCTATACAAAGCCTTAAGGCTTGTTTTGAAGCATAGTAACTGATTTTTAACAGTTCAAAGGCTTTCCTTTATTCAAGGAGTCAATTATGTATATCCATACTGTCTTCTTTTCACAATATGCCAACTATTGCTAATTAGCAGATTGCTTCGCTAGCAGAAAAGAAAATTATTTATTATGATACTGTCTTTACTTCTCTAAAAGCATATTAAGCCAACTCAGCTGAGTTTTTAAAAAAATTTAATATTAAGAAATCCTTGACAGATTGCTTTCCTTTATCTATATGACAGATTAGAAGTATTCAGGTTTCTCAAGATAGCTTTTAGTCTTTCAACAGACTATTAAAAAGTCTGATTTACATAGATGCAAAATTTGATTATCTGGAAGCATATAATGTCCATTAATATACCACACCTCTAATCAAAATATCGTTTTACAATTAAAGTTTTTTAAAAAATTGAACAGCTGAAATATCTAGCATTTTAAATGCTTTTGCAAATAAGAGAAAACAACTGTTAAAAAATTATGTGCTTTGCATATTCGTTTACCACAAAAACATAAACATTTATTTATACTATTTTAGACTTTACTTTATTATGTCTGAAAAGTCTTATACGTCAAAATGGATATCAACCAGAGCTAAATCGTTTGTTAAATAATATAACCTGACAAAATATGTTGAAAAAATTAATAAAAAATGGGCTAATAATAATAGAAACTGCAATGTTTTAAATTCAGTATTCTATAATTAAATATAAAACCAGAATTTAAAGTTCTTAGTCAGCAAAGCATTTTAAAACGGAGACAATTTGTATCATAATTGACATGTTAATGCATAAGCAATCTTTTAAGGTAGCATCCTAAAGTTACTACAACAAAACTCAGAGAAGGGGAGGAAAAAACATGATTTGAACATTGTTTTCTCCTATTTACTGTAAAATACAGGCCCTCAAATTTACACAATGAAAGGAAGATGAATATGAATAACATCATTTTAAACTTATGTATTATAACATTTAACAAATCCCTGCAGATTATTTCTTTTTTCTCCTTTTCATATTCCATATTTGAATGGCAGGTTGGAGAATCCTTTTTAACTTTGTATCACTCTTGTAGGTGTTAGTGTACATGTGGGGCGTACAGGATAAGGGTTGCTCTTTTTCTGAAACTAAAGGAAACAGTTTTTACCCATTAGATATGTAAGGCCATGGAATTCCACAGCAATATATGAAACAAAAAAATGTACTAACAGCACATTTTTGTATTTATTCATGTATTTATAATTCATTTCTTTACAGTCTCATATATAAATTATATTTATTGAAAGCAAAGCAATTAGACTAAATGAAATTTGCATCAAATTTGATATGTAATATACAGAGCGAATGGGGAGGGGTCACTCCTAAGGATTATTCTGTCACCATTCATTTAAACAAAAAGTACCATTTGGAAGGAAATAAGGTCCTTTAAGAGTTTTCAGGATGAAGTTTTTTTAAGGATTTGACTACTTAATGAAATATGCACTAACTACAAATTTTCTATGGCAACACCTCCTTTTTTTTAAACAAATAATTAGGCTGGATGCAAACTTTCATTAAATTACTATTGTAATGGGAGATATTGAGCACTTTGCATTTTCATGGGGAAAGACAACTTTTTCACAATGAATTGTATAAGGTCTATACCTATCTGTAACAATCAGTAATTAAGTGGGGCTTTTGAAAGTTATTGTAAACAGTGCGACCGACTTTAGCTTTGATCACCACTTGATGCTACTGAAAATTTAAGATAAACTGATGATTTGTTGTAATTTAAATAGCATTTTATTACAAGTCTAAATTACCTTTAATCCTAGCTAGTTTGAAGTGCTAAAATTGAATAAAATCTGATATTTTCAGATGTCAGTTTATTTAATACAAGCTGTTTTATTAAAAGATGGTTGCATTAAATATAAAATATTCATGAAAAATGCTTTGCAAATATGGCAAGTGCCATTTCCAAGAACAAAGCAGAATAAATGGTTGCTTATAAAGGCTTGAAAAAGAACCATAGAATTTCAAAGATTTTTCTTTTTTTGCTGAACAGCAATTACTTTTGAAGTTTGGCATTATAAAGAATAATTTCTTTTCGGATATAAGTTTAAAAACAGTTCTATTGTCATTTCATCATTATCTTGAATTTTTGTAATTTGAACAGTTTTTTAACCATTTACAAGATCCATCATTAAATGATACTGATTCATCATATTTCTAATGCTTGAAACGGAAACAGGAATTTAAAATTCCTCAGGTACTGAAAGGGTTTAGTCTGATGTTCATTTCTTTCACTTACTCATACATCTAAAATTCAACTCCTGATAAATAAACATCTTAATTCTTAAAATTTTTTAATAGAGAAGGAAAATATATACATATAACAAACATTAATTATTTTTACATATGTTTATAATATTTGTGAACTTGGAAATATTAAACTAAAAACTTCATAATTCTCTTATTTGCAAGATTTTATCAAGCCCTTAGCACACGTCCAAATTTTTCAAAAGAGAACATGAGTTTCTACCTTCAATTCAGAGAGCAAAACTCATGCTCTCGCAAGGAAATCACTCCCATGTGTTAAGAGCGATTTTGAAAAATTAGTCATATACAAGCTACTAAAAATAATTCCTTAGATTAAATTGAAAAAGAAAAAACCCTAAGATTTGTATAGCAATATCCAAAAATTTATTGAATACAAATAATACTCTCTTATAAACTGTATTATAAGTCCAATGATCTCATATTTACGATTTTGTTTCTTTCCTCATCAGAGTGAAAATTTATAAAAAGTGATGTAGCAAGTGCAGGAAACTCAACTAAAAAAGAAGCAATGAAAAGTTACTGTAACTAGGCAACAAAGAATTAATTGAGTTACCTTTTACTTTTATTATTCTGATTTCTATTTTCTAATTGCCACTGGTGAAATATATTTTTGTAGGAATAAAAAAGATTTATTTTGAAGTGTGAGAATATTCTATTCTTATTTACCTACACTTCAAATTGGTGACCTGACGGACGCGATAATGCCGAAAAATCAAACTGATCTGAAGAAGAAACTGAAGAAAGAATGATAGATACAGTATCAAGAGTGAGCGTCAAAATTCCTCCTACCTTCCTGGTAGCATAGTAATGATGGTGTGGCACTTAGGGCCCATCTTCAAAGGCAGGTCATACCCCGGTAAAACGGGGGCCATTGCATGAGCCGCTCGTAATGGGGCTATTATGCGGGGACCATAGAGCCTGACTGTCTGTTGTGGTGGCCGGTTTTCCATGTAAACCCAGATGCTAAGGCAAGGCATAGTGATTCTTCGTGATTACTGTACTGTCAAATTAAGATGTCTTTAAATATAGAAAGAGAGAAACAATTGATGATTGACAGCATTTCCCATACAAACACGCTTTTTCTGGTGGTGGAATTCTCAAGGCGATACCAAGTCAGAAACTGGTTCCCTTCTGTCCCAAAAAACATTGGATGGCAATTTTCCTATTTACAAAGCCCCCCCCCCCCAAAAAAAAAAAAAATCAAGCACTTTTCCAGGGCCCTGAGTAAGGCAAATAAAATTCAAGGAGTTTTCAAGGATTGTGCGAACCCTGTAGAAGACTTTTAGTCTTGTAAATTTTTAAAGAACCTTAATTCCTTTCAAATGGTACCAATTATTTAAGCGTACAATCAATGGTGCCAGAATAATGCTTAGTACCCCCTGCAGCTGTACAAACCACATTCTAGCCACTGTAAGTATGGTTTTCCCTTTATTCCAGTTTTTCGTTTGGATGGCAGAAGAAATGTTTTTATATACAAGTAATATCAATATAATTTTTTTGTATTTTGATTTTTTGAAATGTAGCCAGACTTTTTAAAATCAGTAATGAAAATGTTATATAATATGTATATTATGCCTTTAAAAGTGCATACAGTGACAAGCTGTTTTATATCAAAACATCTATATACTGCTTGCTTATGATAGATATACATACACTTTCTGTATTACCACTTGTGGATAGTGACATGTTAGCTTGATTTAGACGGGATGGATTTTTGAGATATGCACATATAGTAACTAGTACTTTTCCCAGTTGTTAATAACTTATGTGCACACTCTAAATACATGTGTTGAATGTTGGTAACAAACATGGACAAGTGAGTAGTAATGCAAGTTCCATTTAATTCAATCATCCATCTGGAATTTGTGAAAATTTAAGAACAACTCATGAGTAAGAATTAATCCGATTTTATGATGCAAACTACCATTGCTTTAATAATATATAAAAAAAAAAATGTTATTTGATCAATACAACAACCCTTTCATCACAGAAAAAATATACTGTTTGTTATCTGTTAAGAATTTACTTAATTTTCAAGTAAACTGAACTTTGCCATTTCAACCAGGCCTTCAAAAACTAGACTGAAAAACCATAAAATTACATAACAGAAACTATAGAGACCATTATAACTTTAATGTCTGTTTTTAAAGAGCATAAATTTCAACCAAAAATTTCAATTATTCAAAACTAGCCAGAAAAAAAAATAATTACAACCAACAAAATTTAAGGTATTCCAATAATTTTAAAAAATTGTATGACAAACAAAATGTTCATTTATCATTAGGTACTTATGTGTTATAGCAGCCCTCAAGCTTACTTGGTGAACTTTGGATTGCACCAAGCAGAGCACAGCTATGATTTCACCATAATGACGTTCTGGCAAGATTTGGCAGTTACCTACAAGGCCACTATAATGCATAAGTACCCAAAATTATATGCCACATTTTGTATTACATATTATTAATACCAAGCAAATTTTCATTAGTTGAAGATGACAGTTTAGTTTCTGTGAGACACAGAAAATATTTTGAGCTTTCTACAGTGAAATAATAAATCTCTTCTGAAACCAAGCTAAAAGCACCTAACTCTTAATTAAGCAATTTATTTGTCTCAGTCAACGGTAAAATTAAAATTGGTTTAAAACATCATTTGAAATGAAATGTATTGTACTTCTTCATCAGTAAATGTTCAGTAAGCATACCTATGGCAAATGTCTAAGTATGGGGTCATTCCATGTCAATTCAACCACACCATGACACCCATGGTCACCAATTTTGATGAAACTTGGCATGTTTCTTTCTTTTATGTATTTAAGTAAGGATTCAAAATATTTTTGCTGAATCTCAAATAGTTTAGAATTTATAGCCTGTTAAAATTTATCAAAATTTCACTTTTTTTTATCGATTAGGCCTATCAAACGCAATTGGTTCTTTCATAAAAAATAAGTTATCTTCCTTATTTACCAACCAATGTAGATGAAAATATTTATTAGCATACTTTAATGTATAAGGATTCCAGAAAAAAAAAATAAATGAAACGAGCAAGTATTTATACACGGCCAGGAAAAATCCTGAAATATTATTTTGAAAATGAAATATGGAGTTTCATGTAAAAGGATTATCATCAAAAGTGAAAAGGATATTTTTTTTTTTTCATTTATTATTCTAAAAGATATACTCTACCACATGCAAAAATAAAATTAAAGTTTTTTAAGTCCTTCATTATTTTTACTGACTTCAAAATTAGAAATCACTCGACTCATTCATCACAAATGAAAAAGAGCCTTAAAATTTAAAAATAAATAAATAAAAAAAAAAGTATAAATTTGGTGGCGCATAATTTAAAGTAATAGAGTAGATTTATTAATTCTAAGACCTGTTCAATACATAAATGTTATAATATAATTTAATTTAACCTTAAAAACTATTTCTAAACTAGTTAACTCGTGAGTAAATTACTATTTCATGGAATCTTATTATAGGCAATCAAAGCATTCAAGCTGTAACAAGACCAAGTTTAAGTATGTGCAGTTTTGCTTAGTACATATTATTTTGCAAAGAATCTATTGTTAATATATTTTTTTTATTTAATGTTTTGGAAAATTGCAGTGTTGGTAAAGTTACTAAGTGATTATCATTTGTTGAATTTAGTCGACACCACACAAACTATTGGAAACTGCTTGAAACTGATTTGATTCTTTTGAAATTGAGAACAGAATCAATTTATGAGTTAAAAACTATCAGATATGATACAAAGAATTAAAATAAGTTTTTCTTTGGTTGCATCCTTTTAGTGAAACATAACTAGATGAATATAGCATGAATCTGAGGTCCACCTTGAGTCTCATCTTGTATTGTGAAAGCATACTTCCTCACAAATCCATTATAATGAGTGTGGCATTAACTTTTTTTTTTATTTTTTCTATTAATTTACCAATGAATTCACCTAATGAGCTTGTACACTGTATCATTTCAGTTCAATCACTTGAAACCTGTACTCAACAA
Source organism: Araneus ventricosus (assembly GCA_013235015.1). Classification (NCBI taxonomy): domain Eukaryota; kingdom Metazoa; phylum Arthropoda; class Arachnida; order Araneae; family Araneidae; genus Araneus; species Araneus ventricosus. Next base: position 17,758 of record BGPR01007350.1, on the reverse strand, counting down.
CGTCTTCATCATCATAGTCATCTTAATTTTGACTAAAAATTGGACAAGCTTATTTTTTGATGGGCACTTGTCACAATTCCTAAACATACATTCGCTTCCTACTCCTTCACAAACAGTTTATAATATAAATTCTCTGCTTCTTAAATAAATAAAATAACATTTTGATGTATTGTGCATACACACACCAAATATGTGCAACTGGCTCTAGCCAAAACACACCACTTGGGTCTCAAAGAACAAAATTTTGAAAGACATATTTTCAAGTTAAATTGGGAATCCCAATTTAAAATTTGAGTGTAGCTCACTAAGATGAAATAAAATCAAATGTTTTCTCTCGTATAATTTTTTTTTCTATGCTCACCATATCCTTAATCCCTAACAAAATTCTAGATTTTTCATCAATCTGAAAAACTTTTTTTAATTCAATAGTTCCAGGACTCAACTGTTTCCTATGGCTACAAGATCAGTTTTTGAGCCTTTCAAACAGAATAAAATAAGATATGTTGAAAGTCTCTTATTTTTCTTTACTTTAGTGGAGTCGGAATTGTCAGCATTTGAATCTGTTTTTTTCTTAATTCATTTTTCATTATAAATACGATCTTGTTCCAGATTTTCAGTTTTTTTTAATCACAATTTTTTCCCAAGTCAGTTTTTTCCTCTATCCAATCAAATACAGTTTGAATTTTTTCCTTTACATTTTCATGTACACTTTTTAGATTTTCTTTACTATAAGGTGATCTGGTATGTTCACCAAGGGCATGTAATTTCATTGGAGAACATACAATTTCATGGAATGAAGAATTATAGTTCATCATTCACATTTCTTTTTTTGTAACACTTAATCGGTAATAAATCCCACATCATGAACTTCACCATCTTGGTATTTAACTTATTTTCAACAATACTCTCATCAATTTTTTCGATTTTAAATATCTTGTTCCTACATCTCAACTCATAACTTGATTGTGTTCTCAATTTAAAAGAATACAATCATTTTCAAGCAGTTTTCAATAGTTTGTATGTTGTCGACTGAATTCAACAAATGATAATGACTTAGTAACTTTCCCCATACAGCAATTCTATATTTTCCCAAAACATTAAAAAAATTTATTAACAATAGATTCTTTGCAAAATAATATTATGTACTAAGCAAAATTACACACACTTAGTTGTTAAACTTTGTCTTGTTACAGCTTGAATACTTTGATTGCCTATAATAAGATTCCATGAAATAGCAATTTACTCGCGAGTTGACTAGAGTTTAGAAATAGCTTTTAAGGTTAAATTAAATAATATTATAACATTTATGTATTGAACAGGTCTTAGAATTAATAAATCTGCTCAATTACTTTAAAAATTATGCACCACCAAATTTATACAATTTTTTTTATTTAATCTTAAGGCTCTTTCATTTGTGATGAATGAGTCAAGTGATTTCTAATTTTGAAGTCAGTAAAAATAATGAAGGACTTAAAAAACCATTAATTTTATTTTTGCATGTGGTAGAGTAATCTTTTAGAATAAGAAATGAAAAAAATTTTTTGATTATCCTTTTCACTTTTGATGATAATCCTTTTACGTGAAACTCCATATTTCATTTCCAAAATAATATTTCAGGATTTTTCCTGGCCATGTATAAATACTTGCTGGTTTCATTTATTTTTTCTGGATTCCTTATACATCAAAGTATACCCATAAATATTTTCATCTACATTGGTTAGTAAATAAGGAAGATAACTTATTTTCTATGAAAGAACCAATTGTGTTTGCTAGACCTAATTGATAAAAAAACGTAAAATTTTGAAAAATTTTAAAAGGCTGTCAATCCTAAACTATTTAAGATACAGCAAAAATATTTTGTATGCTTACTTAAATCCATATAAGGAACAAACAAGCCAAGCTTTATCAAAATCGGTGACCATGGGTGTAAAATCTTATTTTTTTTTTTGGTTGATTTGACATGGAATGATCCATATAGCAAATTAGTCATATTGATTAACACTTCTTAAAGTCCTAACCAAAGGTCTTAACTCAAAAAATATCCACTCCTTATACAAATTAATATCAGGCAAAAAATCAGAATGGAATGAAAACTTAATTTAAAATCAGCAAATTGCCAAATTACATGGTTTTCACAGCAATGTTATTAAAATGAAAGCGAAAAAAATGTGATAGAATGAAAACCATTTTCACCAAGTTGAAAAATGCATTTTTTATATCTTAATAAAATGTGTTTATAAAGACACACTATTACATGCAAACATACAGACTTTTAATATACAAGAATAGTACCACCTGTACAGTGTGCAGTATACACAAGTAACATTGTAGTAAATCATTAACCTTTTGTGGTCAATGCCACCACAGTGGCAGCATTCACAAGTCTTCATAGAAGGCGGCATGATATCATTCATGATTGTTTGGCGATACCTGTACTCGGAAGCCAGGACTTCATATTGGTGATTGTTTTGCAAAATATCACACAAATTTCAATAAATTTTGTGTTTTAATATCCATATATTGATTTTAAACCCTGTATGGAAAAGTAACTGTGAAATGATAAATTTGTTACGACTTGCTGGTACTCCCATCAGCGAAATCTGCCGACTGCAAAGGGTTAATACTGTTTATAAAGTAACAAATTTTTCCCAAAAAAACAATCACTACAATGGCATTCATAAAGCCCAGATTTTAATCCCTGAAATAGACATAGATGCCAGGCTCGTGGAGAGGAAGGCAATACCCATCTTAACCCTGTCTGAATGTTGCACATCTTTCAGATAAATGACTTAAGTCACCCACAGTATGAAAATAATCTACTTAAATTCATTCAATTCTAACACAGAAAAAACTTACTTATGCTAAATAAACTTACCTTGAAATTCCTTACATCTTTAGTCTGAAAACATACATTTAATAGAGAATTTGCATTATTTAGCTTAAGTAGTAAAAGCAGTTGTGATATTTTACACACAAGCAATGTGAAACTGGGATGGAAATTCAAGATGTCTTTTAAATACAACTACTTACCTAAAATGTTTCATTATATTGAATTTTTATAAAAATTCTTTTATAATGCTGAGTAATTTAAATTCAATATTCATATTTTCCTCCTAGTTTTTATAAACAGGCTGCAACCAGAGAATTCAAAAATTCCATTTAATAGTCAGAAAACATTTTTCTATGAGCTCAATCAAATTAGACCTCTAAAATATTAGAAATGTTTCAAGACACAATATGATTTTGAGATGTTTCCTTTTTAGTTATAAATTTTATTTCTTTTTGTTCTCAATTGATGAGAAAATGTTGTTTATCTGCTATATTCAGTGTTGCTTCACAAGGAACTTTGAAAAAAATAATCGAGGGTTGCTTTTGTGACTCATTTCTTTTGATGAATCCACCCTTGCTAAAGGGGTTTCAAGTTTGGAAGTACAAAACATGCATTTAAAAAAGCTCTAATTCCTTACTTCTGACATAGTGGATTTTAAAAATCATCTCTTTAGTATGAAAATTTCTCAATTCATTTTTTTTTCCAAGATACAATTTGTGTTTCTTAGGATCTTTCAGCTGTTTTGGAAGCACCATTTATTCAATTTTGTTTTTTAATTAGAAAAGCAAATTCCTAAATCGATTTGTTGATAGTTTTTTAGGAATGAGCAATAATATATCTGTTTATCTTAGAGTCTATTGATCTGCAAGTTTTATTTGCTCATGGTCGTAACACATATCAGGCACTTCTTTGTCAGAGTCTGAATCAGCACCTGAAAGGCTCAAAAAGCTCTTGAATGCTGCATCCTCTAGAGGTTAAAATTCACTTTTCTCTCCACATAGGGAAAGGAATGAAATTTCGATGATTTCCAGAATTGTTTTTGAGTGTATATAATTTTTATGGTTTCTTTCCTCAATAAAAGTTCTAGAAAGATGAAAGGAATGTATTTCATTAAAGTTGAACGGGTGACCAACTTGAACACTCAGAGGGGTTTGAATGGCTGACTGCTATACAGAGATGGCCACTTAAAGAAGTTATAATGTATTTGAAAAATATTCATAAGGAATGTTCACAATACAATACATGTATTACTTTAATATTTGTATTGTAATTTTTCTTTCCGCTAACTCGTGACATGCTTTACACCCTTTCGGTAAGCAGGGTTGGCGTGGGCAATAAAAGAAAGGTATGTTCACAGCATAAAAACACAATTATTTTTATTGATAGTTTCTGAAAAAAAAGGTTTAAATGTTTTTACCACTCTTGAAACTTTATCTAGTTATAGTAGTTTTTTAACAATTAAAAATATGAATTCAATGGTTAACCCCTGAACATACACTGATATCTATGATGCATGCATCGAAAATTAGAAAATTTTTGCTATTTAAATCCGTATTTAAGTCGATGTAACAATTAATTTTAAATACAAAAATCACTTGAACACGCTTAAATGTCTCAAGTATCCTTTACCATCTTAAATAGATTGAAATAAAAAAAATGATCCCAAATGGGTGCTGGAATCCAATTAAGAGGTTAAATAAAATTGTATGGCAAGGAGGACAATCTGCTGTGAGACAAAATTCCAGAACTACTTTAAGTCTCCGAAAACAAAATTACTTCTGTAAGCAAAATAAATTTAAAAATGCAAAGATTTTAAAAAAATTAACAGAAAATAATCTAAACAAAACAGAATTTTTTATTGGTTGTAAATTGCTTTCAATTTTATTATTATTTATATAACTAAAGCTTTTTCGGACTTCGTAATTTCTAACCATGGCCAGATTATGAGGAGATGTTGAGGCCTGACCTGGCAACACCTCCTAAACTTCTGAACCACACCAGCAAGAGGATTTTTTTTAACCCTCTAAGCACCCAATTATTTTGGTCCAACAGCTTCAAAATCTAAAAATTTACTTGAGAATAACAGACATGACACAGGCTTGGAACAAAAAAAAGCTGAATTTCATAAATACGGTATCATGTCAAATGTAAACACAGACAATTAAAATAAGTATTAATTGAACAATAAATGAATAAATTTAAACAAAAAGTGCTTGAGATATTAAAAATATTGTAGAATTATTATTTAAAAGAAAATTAATGGATGAAAAATGAATTTGCAAAAAGTTTGTTAAAATAAAAACTATGGTAAAAATTATCTCACTAAAAAATATGGCCTTGTAAAAACTTTTTTTGATTATACATAATTATTAAAACTTTTGTTTCTCATTTTTTGAGCTAACAGTTCAAGCTTTCTTTTATGCTTCAGTCAGCTATTTTCCTCTATTTTTTTCTCACTATCAAGTTCCTCTTAGTACCATTTGCCTGATGACCTAAAATTTTTGCACATGTTACTTGCTATCAATAGCATCATGTAAAAAATCTTTTTTCTAAAATATTCAACAGCAGACTGCTCTTTGCTCATCATTTTGTATTTAACACTCTAAATTGAAGAATATGTTCCAATATACATTCTTCCTGATCTTTTATCTATCAAATCTGATATTATTTTGAATATGCACACGGTAGGCAGTTTTTGCTTGCGTGCTTTTCACGTCTTTTGTGTGCGCACCATCTCCCCCCAAACGCATTACCAAAAATTTTATTAATTAATTTAAAAAAATTTATTTATTTAACCAATTATTAAAAATTTTAATGCAGATTTACATCGATCCCAAGCATGACAAAATTCGATGCCGAAAACGCTGAAATCCGCGTTGTCCAAACGTGTCTTGTCTGTGTTGATAGACAAATGTTAGGGAACAAAAACTAACAAAAATAAAATCGAAATAACTAACAAAAACGAAGAAAAGAATGTTAAAAAGAACGCGAAAATAAATTGGCTTCAGCGATCTTTTTTTCTCACGAAATTCGGTTCGGATCGGAAGAAGTTCGTGGAGGATTTTCTTTCATCCAATCAAAATTCGGAATGAATTGTTGATTGGATGAAATGAAAGATGATTGGGTGAAACGAGAAAGAAAAGAATACAACCTTTTGAGGCATTCCTCCCAATGCTAAACTTTGACCCCAAAGCGCGGCAAAACGCGGATACATAACTTTCGGTAGGATTACGCAATATCTTATGAATTCAAAACTCTTTCGCCTTAGAGCCATAAGCAAAAAAAGCATTAAAAAAATTTTTAATGCAAATTTGCATCGATCCCAAAAATGATTAAATTTGATGACGAAAAAGCGGAAATCCGCGTTTCCGCGGAAATGTGTCATGTCTGGAATAAATCAAACTTTTTTTTACATTTAATCAAATGTCTAAAATCTTAAAAATATTGTATTCATGCAATTTTAAGAAAAATGCATATAAATATGAATTATCTGCTTTTGAACTGAACTTGAAAAACGGAAAAGGCTGGTTCGGCCGTTTAGATGGTTAATATACATTCAGGCCCACATACATGATGGTTCTTGGATAGAATCGTGCTTCAAATCTGGAGTACTCAAGCTTCAAAGCCGACATCTTACCACCAAGCGATTGCAGCCCTAAATTCCCTTCCCTAAAGTTCTGTTCTTCTTTTAAGTTATTTATTTTGTATACAGTATAGTATTACATTTTGATGCATTATTTGATACAAAAGGTTAACTCCTTCCAGTAAAATGAATGAATGTAGCTTGTCATTGTTTTTCATGCTATACAGCATTATTCCATGATTAAATAGGGGAATCGAATATAGATAATTTGTGATTCATTGTTTAATACAGTTGCTAAATATGAAAACTGATTTCCTGTTCAATGAAAATATGAGCCGATTTGGACAACTCTGAGTTGTAAGAGCCTTTTTTTTTTGGCTTCTGTATGAATCGGCAGAGATACAAGAACATCAGAAATTGGAGTCATACAAAAAATATTAGAAAAAGAAAAAAATTGGCATAAATGCTTTGCTGGGGAACAATAATGTATCATTCTTTGTAAGTTAAATGATTGTTGTTGAGCACAGATGTTTTAATGCAATTGTCTCAGAACAGGAGAAAGGGATAATACTGCAAGGGTGACAGCAAAAAAAATCTGCAGTTATGCAGGTGGCACTGGAGAGCGAATTGTAAAAAATGAGTTACAAACCAAAATATGTTACTGAAGAGAAAACAAAAATCAGTTGATTAACTTGAACTTTCTCTGTCTAAAATTAAACAGAAACAATATATACTGTGTCAAACACAGACAGATAAGCCTTTGATAGCCCCAAAATATGAAGACTATGTTACACTGGGGAAGGATTTAGTATTTTTGCCAAATATGATAAACTCCCAACATGTCTAAAAAAACTTGGTCCCTTTTATGGTGGAAATCATGTCCTTGCAACTCTGATAAATCAGAATGTGAAATACCACAATATATGTAAAAACAAATATGACAGTCATAAAGCTCAACATATGATTGATAGTAAATCGGGTAGCAAAGTAAGAGGCAGTCTCTCAACATCTTTAGGAAATAGAAGGCCTACTCAATCCACCATGCAAGAGACTGAAAAAATGTTTGCATTTTTTGTAATTCTAGCCATGAAAAGGACTGCCTTGTATGTACCTCAATTCTTAGCAAAGGACCTTCTCTTTATGAAAATGCTATTCTGCTACATGATGAAAATCTCCTCAAGAAGCTTTCTTTAACAGATGTAGTTGCTCTAGGAAGCCAACTATCATAAAGGGCATATCACAAGCACTACCTTTATATTCAGGACTAATGATTCATAATGTTACAAAGAAGAAAAAGACAGTGAAAATAGCTTTTCAAATTTGAAACTAAGTGTTTCACATGACAGGATTAAAGAAGTATCAACTACAGTTACTAATGCTGTAAGTAAAAAATACAACCAAGATGACATCGTATGTCCACATCCAGTTAGTTCTGATATCTTCATTACAGTTGCCATAGACAATATTGATAATTGAAGAGCTGAGTAGATGAGCATGTTAAGTGACAAATTTGAAAAAATTGAGATAATTGGGCAAAAGAACACGTTGAAGTCTAATTTTAATATAGGAAGTTCATTAAATCTACGAAGTAAAAAAATAAAGAAGTTTTCAGTAGACGATCATGTTAAGTGCATGGTCTCTTGCTTTTTCCTCATGGAAGAACATGTTAAGGGCACTTAACATCTTCTTCCATGAGAAATTTGAGCAAAATAACATCTGCTTCCATTGAAACAGAATTGTTTTCTGCTCAGGAAATAGCATTAATGCAGACGAAAATATTGAGAAGACAATTCAAAAATAGAAATTGTTGGCTTTTAAAAGAAGTTTTTGCAATAATTCTTTACAATTTTTCTATGTGGACTTCATTGCGAGTTATACATCAACCTGAACTACATTGCGTGACAAAGGAAAGAGCAATTAACGGTAAGTAAAAGAACTTTTTGAAACTCATGATTTTTTTTTTTGGAATAATGGTTTATTTCAGTTAACGAAATTTATTCTTATGAATTTGTACCAGGAGACTAACTATTTTTTTCTTTTACTTTAAAAAGGTTCCATTGATCACTAATTTAGTCTGCTTAGCTATTTGTGCTTTTGCTTTTTTTTTACACATTTTTATTTAACTTGAATTGTTTCATGTATGTTAATAACAATATTAAAAACGATGTTTGTTTGATTAAAACCTTAAATACCACATTCATTTCCATGTTCCCAAGACATTCATTTCCATGTTCCCAAGACATTCATTTCGATGCTCCCAAGACAGTGATAAGACTGCTTTGAAGAAAGATTCACGGGTACCACTAAACTCTTCAGTACAAAATCTATTGAATAGGGAAATTCGTGGAAAGCGAAATATTTTTATGAAAGTAAATTGAGATAATATCATAAAATATATACATGTGATAATCTCACTTAATTTTACTTTAAATTCTAATATTATATATTTTAAAACCTTAGTACAATATTAATGTATTCCAAAATCACTTTTCTTAAACTACAGTTTCGTTTCCCCCCCCCCCCCGAGCTGGAGGTATATTAAATCTCACGTTTTAGCATTTATTACTAAAAGAATATTTTAATCACTTTCACGCGCCCACAGAAAACAATGACGGTGTCTTCTTGGCGCCAGAATTTTCCCTAAAACACTTTCGTAATTTACTAAAAATAGCTATTATTCCCTTCATTTTGATCACATGTTTATATGTTAATCCCCCTGTCTGAGAGAACGCATTTATTTTCTGCTCTCTTTCGACTTGAAACTTTCATACGAGATGTACGTATATTCCGCCACTCTCCTATAATAAATAAAACATAGTTAATAACTCGGCCTGTTCCTTACTTAACGACTACAACAACAGAATCATTTTACACGTTTATTTTTAAAAACTACACTCTTATTATTGAGCTGAAAAGAAGATTTCCTTATTTTAATTATTTTCTACTTTTCAGTCTTTTATTTAGAATTTATTATTATAGGTATTATGAAATATAATAATTTTTCTCAAATTATGGAACGAAAATTTATTTATGTTAAGCAATCAAATTGATAACAGAGTTCTGAAAATATTAAAATAGTTTATTGTCATCAAGAACACACAAGTGTACAAAATTTCAAATTGCACTAGTAAGTGAATGAAAAATGAATTTTAGAATTCTATTTTCACAAAAAAGAAAAAAGCCACGTTAAATGAAATTGTAAAAATATGATGATAATGTTTATGACAACCAAAGAATTAATACCTCAAAAAATTAATACTCTTAATTGTATTGTTTCCCAACTTACATATTATTTTGAGATCTTCTTGTGTGTTTGTGTGCTATTTCAACATCCAATTTGCTTTATTTTTGTTGCTCAACTTGTGTTGAAAATATATAGAGCTTTATAGTAATACAATTTTGCCAATTCATTATTATTTATATGTATTTAATCTACCACTATTACGTTGTGCAGAAAGTAAAATGCACTTAACATGTTCTTCCATGACTAAGCAAACGAAGTTTTTTGACGTGTGCATGGAAGAACATGTTAAGTGCAGAAGATTATTAATTTTCTCTATAATTAAAAAAGCTGTAACCATGTCAATAAACATAAAATATTTTGAATGCTTTCTCGTCACAAAAGTGCCGGAACAGCAAAAATTGAGTTAAACAATAAAAAAATGTAACCTTTACACTTTAAAGATCGTCTTCTGAAATTCGCTTAATTGTCACTTAACATGTTCATCCACTCAGTTCATCAATTATCAATCATCTAATACTGCATATAGATTTTGACATAATTCAAGGCTAAGTATTTGACACACAAATGGATTTGATCCAAAATTTAATACATTTACAAAATTTCACCTATCTAGCCCAGCAGTTTCCAACCTTTTTGGTTGTGTGGACCACCTGTTGTGTAAAAATATTATGAGGTCTACTAACTAAATATGCACATAAAAAATACATATATAAATAAATATTATATGCACGTATAATGTCAGTAATTAGTAAAGCTTACTGTGAAAGAGATAAAAATATATTGCTTATAAAGCAAAAAAACTTTATTGTTATTACTTCGCTGCCACATTGTAAGAAAACTCAAAACCAAACATTCAAGATTCAGGGGATTTTTTGACATTGATTGTCTCCCACCAGAGAGTCAATATCTGGATTAAAACTTTACAGTTTCAGCCTCAAATCACTTTCTACATTCAGTTTGTTTCTGTGCTTATGTTTTTTAAAAAATTAAGTGGAGAAAGTATACACCAAACTTGTTTGCAGAGCAGGTGGGAGGAGAGCATTGACTTTGATGACTCTTGAAGCTCCCCCTAACTTTGACTAGTGTTCTGCGGCCAACATATTGGAAACCGCTGATCTAGTTCGTTCCCATTTTTGAGTTATGTTACATGCACAAACAGATTTCCTGTTTATAGATTTCACCCAAAATATGATGGAAATCTACAATTTTGTTATCAAGAAAATTCCGAAAATTATTTTTTTGGTTTCAGAGAGGTCTAAAAGTTGGAGGATCATCAAAATCCCAAGGTATCATTTTTAGCCAATTACAATACTTTCTCTTGGAGAATGTAAAAAGATGGGATAGGTTCTCCTACCTCAAATATTCCTCTGGAACTGGAAAAGGGCAGACAAAGGGAAACAAATGTCTAATGTGAAGGAGGTGCTATGATTTATGATTCTATTTTACAGAAAATTAGAAAGACTAATTTCAGATAGTTTGTACCCACAATAAACTGATTCTCATGATTAAATCCTTGTGTTAACTGTGTCAGTTTCAAGAGTTTAAAACAATTACTGATTTCAGTACTGGCATAATTCTGTTATTTAAATTGTAACTATCATTAATCAGGCTAAATGATAAATGCATTCTGTATAGCTTGCTGTATAAAATGAAATAACTGAAACCAAGAGAATCAGAGTAAACAATCGGAAGAATAAAGAAAAAGTTTGAGGTTGTCATTATAAATTCATCAAAACATTCATATTTTGCAAGATTGTTAAACCAAATTCTGTTTCCTTTTAAAGTAAATCTCTTATGGAAAAGTCCAGCAAAATCGTTAACACTCAGGAATACGGGCTACGTCCAGATGGCAACAAAAAGAATTGAGAGCTCTTTTCAAGCAGTTTCTGCTTTTTTTTATTTATTTTATTTATGCTGATTCATCCATGCGAATCCATCACGGAACTCTGTTAATTTATTTTTCAACTTATCAAATATCTTTTTGCTGAATTATGAACATAAAAAGAATGCTGTTTATTGTTTCATCAGTTCTGTTTTTCATGCTTTTTAAAATTTTTTAAGCACTCTGTAAGTCTACAAATTAGTATACATACCATGGGATACTGTTTGGGTTTTTTTTAAGCTAAGTTCAGCATTTTATTTTCTTTTTTATTTTATGTTGATTCAATGAGGAACTCCTTTAGAATTAATTTATTTTTCCGCTTCTAGGATATCTTTACTTTCGTTTGAGTTTAAAAGGTTCTTTCTTTTTCATACTTAATTTTCGAAATGAATATTTATATATTTTGCAAAACGAAAGTTAGTGTCAATTGATTCATCATTTCTGTTTTTCATGCTTTTTTTATTCCTTAAACACTCTGCCAATGTGCATGAGATTTTCTTTTCAACTTTCCTTAATAAATCTGTAACAATGAGATCTCAGATATTGTTGGCAAGCTAAAAGCCCATCTTAGACAGGCACAAATCTTTTAGTATTAAAAAGAATAGTCGTAGTTAAATGTGGCATTTTATAAATTAAACATCAAACTACTGATGATCGTTCAAACATATTGCAGAACTTCCGATTTTATGAATTCCTATTATTATTTGTAGTTTTGGAGTAAGCATAAACTTTTCTTTAAGAAATAAAAGGGAATGTGCCTGCTACATACAATCTCTCAGAAACAGACTTAACAATTCCTGTTCAGATATGTTTCAAATCTCACAAAATTGTGCAATATGCTTTTAAAAAAAAGTATCACAAAGGAGTGATTGAAAAAAATAGTTGTATTTGGTTCTACAGTGATTTCATAGCACTAAATTTATTTTAAGTTATTCTCAAGTTAAAGTATTTAGTGGGAAGGCAATTTGATGTGAATAATTTCCGGTAAAAATCACCTCAGCACCTGGATAGTGAATCAAAAAATGCAATGCACTAAAATTACAATATTTAACATTTGGTAAATTAGTCATTGATATCAGCTAAATGTTAACAGGCATGCAGGCCCTTAACTTCCTTGTTAACTCTACAATCTAATTAGATGATACCTTCCATTTTGTCGTTTTGATTCAACTGAGAGTCCATAGAACACTTCAGACATTTTTGGATTTCACATAATATAATCTTTGTATTCAATTATACCACCTATGAATGACAATTTAAGTTTGTAAATTAAAAAATAGGATAATTTTATGTATTCATGATGCATGGGCAAATTAGTTTAGTGGTTAAGGATAACTTAAAGTAATATTCAAACCTTCCTTTAGTGATGACTAAGAAACTTCAAGACTAAATAAGATGAAGAGTGACAGTTTAAAGATTCATAAAACACACCTTGACTTTTACACTCATATGGCTGTCTTTTTTCATTGAAACCGGGACAGAAAAAAGAAAGAAAGGAAATATATACATACCTTGAGGAACTATGGATAATCCTAAACATTTTAGATGATAAGTTTTAAGGCACCCTTCTTTGTCGCACAAAAGAAGCCTTTCAGGTTGGTGAGTTTTGCATATACAACATTTAGTACTCAAGCGGGAGAAACGTTCTCTCATTGCAGCACTATATGCAGAACCAAGATGTGTGTACGAACTGGCAGGTGATGATGAAGAACCAGATGTTGGTGATGAAGAACTAGCAGGTAGTGAGGTAGAACTATTAGTTGATGAAGAATCACCAGTTGCTGATGGAGAATTAGCAGAAGTACTTGAACTTGGTAATTTTGAATACTTTTTAGAATTCAAGGTAGTCTTATTTCTCCTTTTACTGGATTGGACTTGATTACCAGAAACTGGAATTTTAGAAGGGGTTTTGGAGGCGAAAGCTTTGCGTGCCGCCCCAGTTAGCTTTAAGTGATTCTAAAAGAATTAATTAATAATTAAAACATATTTAAACTAATAAAATGTTAATGTGGTAACTAAATTTGCTTAACTTTTAAATAAGGCGATCAACTATAATGAAAAGGAGGATACAAATAAATTGAAGAAAAAAATATCATAAGTAAAAGAAACATTCTATTCATTGGAACAATAATACAGAATATGCTAAAACATGGCAAATGCATAATGAAAACATTTGTAACATTTCATAGTGTAATTATGCCTACATGCCTGCTACTATCGTTTAAACGAGTACAACAAATCGGATCGGCATCGATTGAATACGGAGACATACAGATTAGCCTCCAAATATCGAAAAGGAGGACACTTTTCAAGGGAGCACAGAACTTGCAAAAGGAGGAAGATTGGTCACCTTATTTTAAAGTGAAGTGAAAGTTTAAACAGTGTTTGAATGAAACAAAAAAACACTTGTAATATAATTTTCAAAAATATTATATGGTTTCAGCACATTTAAAACAATGATTCTTACTATCAGAAACCATTCAACACAACAATTTCATATCAATGACAATGCTATAAACATTTGACATTATAAAATTATTTAACTGCTCTTTTTTTGCCATTTCATGAATTAATTCATAACCTTAACACCAATGAATATAACCAAGATAACTTACATTTCACCAAGCAAAAATATTGCCTACTATTTCAATTTTTTTTTTCCACAGAAGAAAATAGATGACACTTTCGAGATCATGGTATGCAATTATTTTTAGAAAATCTGAAACTCTGCGAATTCAAGATTATCATTAGCCTAATATAAGGTAAGTGCCCCAATAGTGGGCCACTAACATTTTGAAGTTGAAAAACGAGAAATTGAAATGAAATAAGAGATCTGCCTCTGATAGGCTGAAACCCTTATCAACTAAATACCAAAGGCACAGCCTTCATTTCCTGTTTAGGTAGGAGCTAGAAAGTATGTTACTGAAGTTGGTCTCTGAGAGAAGCATTTTAAGCCTGTTCTTAATGATTTCCTTAAGAGGCAACTCTTAATTCAACTCTTTTTTGGCATACATTCTCTTTGTTTTTAAAATTAATTGTTATAGATATTATTTGATTATATACTGAATGTATTATAAACTATTATTAAATTAAATAATATTAACAATTTATGGATAGTGAAGGGTGACCCACTTTTGGATCAATGTTTTACTGAATGTTCCAGTAGTGGGCCTAGGGGGCCAGTACTGGAGCACATGCTTTCTCTCAAATACTGTTTTATGATGTTTAATAAAAAGGTTATATCTTGTAATGTCTTTTTATATAATTAGATTTGCTTTATTTTTTATCAGAACCAGTAGTGGGCCACATGGCCCACTTCTGATACACTAATGGCCTACTACTGGTACACTAATGGGACATTCTAACCAATTACTTAAATAATAAATATTTTACAGTACTGACCATTGAACTTTCATTTTAGAACAATGGAAAGGAGAGAAAAACATTTTTCGGAAGATAACTTAATAGCTGCCATTAATGAGGTAGAAAAGGGACATAGCATTCGCTCAGTTGCTAAAAAATATAGTATTGCAAGGGCAACATTGCAATGGAAATTAAAAGGTGAAGTAGTACTTGCAACAAAGAAAGGGCCAAATCCAATATTTAACAAAGAGCAAGAAAGTAGCATTTCTTTTTGGATTGCATCAATGGCCAATGCTGGATTTCCCATTACAAAGGAAATTCTAATGCATAGTGTTGCTAAATTGGCTAAAGAATGCAAAATCAGTTTCCCAGGGAGAAATGGGTTGCCTGGGAGGAAGTGGTTTGAGTCCTTCAATGAGACGGCATCAGAACATTAAAATGCGGACAAGTCAAAACCTGACCACAAGTTACCCAAGACAGTATTAACAATTGGTTTGAAGAAGTTGAAAATTATAATAAAACCAACAACCTTGAAGATGTGCTACTCAAACCAAGGAGAATTTTCAACTGTAATGAAACAGCTTTCTTTTTAAATCCTAAACTAAAGAAAGTTCTAGCTGAAAAAGAATCCATAAAGATGTATACTACTACAGGAGGCTGATGAAAAATTTAATATAACTGTTCTTTTTAACGGATAATGCAGCTGGAGAACTTGCACCACCGATGGTGATCTATAGGCAAGTCTAACAGGGCCATTCTGGCAGAGCGCATTATGATTCGAATGCGAAGCGAAGCTTGCGAATCATAACGCAAAATCATAAACACTTTTCACGTTTTTCCTCCATCCTCTTTGCCGCATTACTAATATTTTGGATAGTTTAAGTTTCAGATAATATTTTCCTAAAACTTATGGGAAAAAAAAAATATATTTTTTACTAGATTTTATTCCTTTTTCCAAAGACGTTAGATTATTCGATAAATTTAAAATTACTCCTAATGTAATCTCTCCAATTTACAAGTCAGGGTAGCCATCATTTTTGCTGTTTCAGTTTCTCTGACTTTTCCCTGACATTTCCAGGTTTTATAAAAAATTTCCCTGACTTTTTTCGGAGGTAGCCCATCAACCATAAAAAAATAAATCACCTGCACATTGGCCATACTAAGTATTCATTCACGTCAGTATGGTTTGAATAAAAAAGCAAAATGTTTGAAAAAAGAACATTAATTTAAAACTTTTAAACAATAAACCATAAAATAACTAATACATCTTTACAATGAACAATTCTACTGTACCGAATTTTCCAGGTTTTTCTGATTAAAAATATAAACTTAAAAAATCTTTAGGATGATCAAAATCTAATAAAACATAAAAAGGCAGAGAACAAAAATGTAAGAAAACGATTTTTTACTGATGTTTATAAATTAATTACACAGAAGCATAATATTCTGTCATATGAATGGAATCTAACAGTTTGCAAAAGAAAAATAAGCAACTTTTTACTCCAACCAACTTCCTTCAATACGGTTCAAAATGGACAATATATAAAGAGAAATAAATAATAATAAAATAAAACATCAAAGACAAAAAAAAGAGAGAAAAAATAAAATTCGCGAAAATGGGGGAAAAACCTGAATTTACCATTTAAAATTAAATAAATAAAAATCTAATTTGAATTTTTTTTTTTAAAAAAAATTACTGTGGTGTCAGCTCCCCTCTTGTGCTAATCCATCACTTTGCTAAATTTGATCTCATATGTCCAAGATCTGGGCGTGCATAAAGAACGACAGAAAAAAACCCGAACATGCATACATCATACTAAAAAAAATTGTTCTTTTATATGTATGGGTAACGACTGTCCAATACTTTGAAGATCCCATAATTTATCAAAATGTTCAGTAATCATAATGTTTCCCAACATTCAGAGAAAAACAAACATACAAATGGTGAAAGAAAATATTAGCACTAATTTCAAATACTTCATAATTCAATGAAAAGATCTCCAGAAACGGAAAAACAAACTAATTCTGGTATAACTTTTATTTGATATTAAATAACCATAAAAGCAGGCAGTAGTGTGGATGCTAACTTGTAGACAGATAAAGAGAAATTTACGATCTCGTAAGTTATCTGAATCTCTTGGACATATAGCCACATCCCGGTTCTTCTTCCACAACTGAGTGTGAATATACTATAGATTTTCATCTCAAGAAGTATAATCTAATTTAACTACCAAAAGGAACGCGATTCTGTTCATATAGTCCAGTCATCGAAGGTCCAAAATCGGGGTGAAAAAACATTAACTCGTATAGTTTTGAAAATTGGTACACATGTTCATGAGAGGCTTATTATAAACATACTAAAAGGCCCCATTTCTGGAGTTTTCAAATTACTATTTGATTAAACAAATTAAAGAGCATAAAATTCCCTACAAACTATACTTTTGTTTTTCTTCCAGCTTTAATAGTTTCCCAGATAATGGGTCTCAAAAGTTGCCGCCATCTTTGATTTCATCTCCTTTTTTTAGTTTATCTTGAATATCTCAAAATCTATTCAATTTTCAAATTACATGTAATCAGCAAATTAAAGAGCGTAAAATTCCCTACAAACAGATGCTTTTATCTTTGTTTTAGCTTTAATAGTTTCCGACATAATGGATTTAAAAATTTGTCGTCACCTTGGATTTTATCCCCCTTTTTTTCAGTTTTTTTTTAATATCTCGAAAACTATTTGATTTTCAACTTGCATTAAATACAACAAATTAATGATCATAAAATTCCCAACCAATGCATGCTTTTATTTATTTTCTAGCTTTAATAGTTTCAGTGATATTTAAGAAAAACTGGTTGCAAATTTTG
>BGPR01007349.1:0-71855 GCA_013235015.1 Araneus ventricosus | reverse complement strand
TTCAGAGAGTAAAACTGGATGTAGATCAAATAAAAAGACGAATGAAAAATTGCTAGAATCTTGCAAACGATTTTTATATGCTTGAAACACAATGCAAGTATTAAATTCAATGGGATTTCTGAAGTAGGAATATTGCGATTATATGGTTGGATAGTTTCCAGGTTCTAAAACGAGGCAGGTGTTTCTGATACAAAACTCAGTATTTTAATTTTGCACGCTTTTAGAAAGGGATTGGAACTTGACATGTTCTACAAAGTAATTCGAATATAATTTGTATTAAAAAGAAATATAATTTAGCTTTTGAATTTATTTGTGCAATCTGATGATAGTCGTATGTAGTAAAAGAATTTTTTTAAATAACAAAATACTTAGTTTCTTAATATTTTTTTTATTATATTTCTTAAAAGAATTGTATAATTTTTATCGAAAAAATCTATACTTTTGTTTTGTGAAAAATTTCAGTAAAATCTTTTATTTTACAGTCAGAGTACAAACTGAATAACATCATATTATTTTAGATGCATAACAATAAATTATTTTAGACGCTTATTTCCTTCTTTTTCATCTCGTACATAACTCTCAGTTTAGACTGATGTCAAGCCCTTAACAGAAAAAAGTCCTGTTTGAATCTTTGCATTTCGTGACTTTTGATAAAGTGCAAAGCCATATTCCTATATCTTGTTTTAGTTTTTCACTTTGTTCTATGCCATTCTAACGTTATATTATTAAAATGATTTATTAAAAATATTTATATTTATGCCTTATACCATCCTAACCTGTAAATAAAAAACGAAGAACGATCTTCTGGTAAATTTGATCGACATCCCTGGACAACTTTCTGCGCCACTAAGAAATTTGATTTCAGTTTTTTGTGTGTGACCGAGTGAAGCGAACTCTTATTTTAACTCGACCTTTCGACATTTTGTCTGTAAATTTTCTTGTTACGCAGTCACGACCAAACGCGTTGTTCGATTTTCTTCGAATTTGGCAAAAATGTCCCTCGAGGTTATTAAAAACGACGCATGTGTAAGGATTTTATTTTTTATTTCGTTTCAAAACCTTTTTTAATAGTTCCGTTTCATGTAATTTTCAGCTTTTTCCAACGATTCTAGCAAAACGGAACTGCATTCATACTTCTTCCAAACATACCGATAATAGCAAAGGGCATTAAATGGTAATTTTTATAATACTGATAAAAACATATATTTAATTGTAATTTTGTATATAGTGATAAAAGCAGATTATTCCAGCTAACCTTGAGATAATGTACATTTAAGAACAACCAGATTTATTATTTTTTTATAGGTAAGGATATTTAGTTTAAGTGTCTGTAAGGTGTTAAAAGTATTAATAAATTAGTGTATTTGTTTTACAAATAAGGGAAGTAAAATTTTTAAATAAGTTTGCAATATTGTACATTGCTTGGTTTCAGATTGTAAATATAGCTTTGTAAGATAGTGTATATGTTTCGGTCAATGTAGATAATAGGTTATTATGTATAATAACCGGTGATTATGCATAATAACTGGTGATTATGCGTAATAACCAAGTAAGCCGTTTAAAGTGGATAATTTATGAGAATTTAGCACATTAACCGGTTATTATGCATAATTACCAATGAAGTTCGGTCAATGTGATTATTTTCAACGGAGTAGCTTTCGGCTCCTCTAACATCCTCTAAAGTTGGTCTTAAAATTTATAAATTTAATTTTAATTAAATGTTTTTAAATAGAATTTTGATTTATTTTAGCGATTTTATATTTTTCTGATTACGTAATTGACCGATTTTTATTGATTTATGAAACATCGCTTAATTGATTTAATAAAAACCGTTTGGGCGGAATTTTATCAAGTCGCTTCTTCATTTTTTGGAATTCATCATTTGGAATTCCGTCTTCGCGTGGCGGTTTCTTTGATTCTTCGCAATATTCTCTTCTTCTTTTTTTTTGTTGTTGAGTCTAGAGTTCTTCTTAATTGCAAATATTAGAACTGAGTAAATTTATTAATTCTTTACTATTCCTTGTTCTGAAAAATATTTGCCGCAAGTAGCGAAGCTACTAGGGGCAAATGTTTATATTTTTTACATTCTCTGATATACCTGTGTTCTTCTCTCATTTCTTCAATATTCTAACATTCAATGAACGAGCGAAGCTACTAGGTTCCGGCTCCCGCTGCTAGCAAAGCCTTGGGATGTTTTTAAGTAAAAAAATCTGACCGATGCCCATTATAGATGCCGCAGTCTTCGTGAGCACAATTTCCTCTGCTTCACTTGAGTACTTAAAAAACACAGATTCCTTACATTCAATGAGCTAGCGAAGCTACTAGCTACTAGGTTCCGACTCCCGTTCATAGCAAAGCCATATGATCTTTTTCTTTAGTTAAAAAATATCTGCCCGGTGCACTCTTTAGATGGCGCAGGCATCGCGCTTGCGGTTGAAATCCTACATTTGAAACAGGAGATAGTGCAATGACAACCCACGAATACTTTGGTTTCGAAAAGATTTAACTTTAAGCGATTAACCTTTAATTGTATTAAATAATAAATAATAAATTTTGCTTAATTAATCACAATTAACAATGAATTTTGGTCAATGAGATCACATGTCAATGTAATTAATCACATTGACCAAACTTCACTGGTAATTATGCATTAACCGGTAATTAATAACCGGTTAATGTGGTAAATTCTCATAAATTATCCACTTTAACCGGCCTACTTGATTATTATGCATAATTACCTGTTATTATGCATAATAACCGGTCATCCACATTAACCGTAACATATCTATGGGGAGAAAGAAGATACCTCTTCGAGAGACAAATTATGATATCCGGTGACCCTGAAAACAATGTTGTCTTCACAATGAAGGACTACGTTGGCTAAACCTATTAAAGACTGCGACGAAGAGCAAATCTTAGATTTTTCTTTTCTTTTTTGGATGCAAAATTTGCTGTTGACAGAACTGCTAGTTATTTATTGGTTCGCTTACATGTTTTTATTTTTTTATAGATTCGTGGATGACAGCCCAGTTGACGAAACCGAAGTGGAGAAAAGCCCGGATAAGCCGTGATGCAAGCACAGTCTGCACTCGTATTTAAGTACGTTAATATTCTCATTCTGTGCAGGGCTACTATAAAAGAGTAATTGATTAATTCATTTTCAAAACGCTCAATATTCAAACGTATTACAAGTACAAATATCAGTGATATATGAAAATAACCGCACACTCATCAAGTTTTCTGCACACTCTACAAATGTTCTATGTGAGGCCCCTGGGTCACACGACACATGCCCACTGGTAGTCGAATTTGTTCCACACATTTTGTAGCTTCATCCTGTCAATGGTCACCAAGGCAGAGCTCTTTTAATGTTTTCATGAGTTCTTTTAATGATTTGATAGTGGGGTACAAAAAATGTCGTTAATGAGCCCCCAAAGAAAGAAGTCACAAGACGTTAAATCAGGTGATCTTGGGGGCTAAGGGGAAAAAGTGAGGTCATCCTCACCAACACGCTCAATCCAACGATGCGGAAGTTCATCGTTCAGGTATCGACGAAAGTGAATGTTCCAATGAGGAGATGCCCCGTCCTATTGGAAGACAAAATCTCTGGAATCATCAGCCAGTTTCGGAAACAACCACAGTGGATCCAAGCTGCATTCATTACCATTGACAGGATGACTCTACAAAATGTGTGGAACGAGTTCGACTAGTGCCTGGACGTGTGTCATGTGATCCAGGGGTGCACACAGAACATTTGCAGAGTGTGTAGAAAACTCGATGAGTTTGCGATTATTGTCATACATCACTTATATTTGTATGTGTAATACTTTTGAATATAGAGAATTTTGAAAATGACATGAATTATATATTAGCCCTATATTAAGTCACAACATTTCCATTTTGTAATAACTCTTATTTTTATTCTTTTTTTATTAGTAGTTTTCATTTCAAAAAAATAGCTAGTAAAATATAAATAAGAAAAATTCAATACACAGTGCAACAAAGTGAGATCGAGTGAAAATCTCATTTGTTTGAAACCACAATGCAATCAATTCATGTTACGTCACAATCATATAACAAACTTAACTACGCATATCATACAAACATGTGACTAAATGCATGTCATCTGACATTTTACGCGCTTCATTTTTTTAAACTTATTTTTGTTTAAACAGTATTTTTTAATTTTTAAAAATAATACTGTTCATTTAATTTTTAATATATATATTTTTATTTTTAAAGAAACTGTCTATGAAACAAAGTTATTAAAAAAATTTTAACTTAAAATTTAGAGTTTTTTAAATTTTCAAATAACCTTCTTAAATGAACAGTATTTTTTTAATAAAACTGTTCATTAAACAAAGTTAATAAATAGTAATTATTTAAATAACAAGTGTTTTTTATAATACTGTTAAAAAAACAGTTAATTTTGTTTCCATAATTTACTTTTTGCGCCAACATTTTTAGTAAAATAATGAGTTATTGTTCCACTTGGAAAACCACAAAACTTTCAAATTTAACTTTTTTGAACAGTTTTTTGGATATTGAAAAAGTTCTAAGATAATAAATAATAATAATTATAAAAGTATACTTGTAAATAAATCTTAGAAGTATGATAAGCAACATGCTTTCCTTTTTCTGACATGAGTAAGATAAAAAAAATATTAAAATTGTAAAGCAGAAAATATTAGAGCAATTTTTATTCAAAATGTGCTGCTAAGATTCATAATTTCAGTCCAAATCTATTAGCCCTATATTGCTTCATTTATTATCGTACCAAATTGACAAAGTCAAAGTTATTTGTTCTCTGCCGATAAAGTCTTTCAAACGAGTTGTTTATCATTTGTATTTAATTCTATTCTAAGTGTCAAGTTTTACTATTAAAGACACAGTTTCCTTTAAGATTTAATTAGCAAAATACTTCCAAGTGATGAAATTTAAAGTAACAAATGCCAAACGGTGACTACGCATTCCACATAAACCCTGATTCTTCTTTCTTTTTCTAGGATGTTTCAGCATCTGTTTTAAAAATGGATTCCTCATGTATCCAGAGAGAAAACGCACTTCACAATATATCTCTTTATTTATTCATTGTGTTGTTGCTTAGATGTCTAATTGATTTTTGTCCTGTATATTCTGCTGGAGGCGGCGTCTTTTCACGTCTAAAGCTTGATTATTTGAAATGAAACGACTAATCTTTTATGCATATAGAAATAATTTTGCGATTGTTTTTGTGTGTAACATCTGAATAGCTGCTAGAGAAGAAAAGAAGACATTTTTCTGTTTGGATAGTCATTTGACATTTAAGCTTAATAATTCGAAAGCATGTTTGCTTTCTCTCTGTCTTTTCAATTGCTTAGAATGTTTGTGGTAGATAAAAATTTCCTTGTGATGCTTGTAGTGAAATAAAGAATAAATCAGAAATAAAATCTTGTTCGTCTTTCTTCGCTTTCATTGCCTTCAAAACGTTACTGATTTGACAAATTTCGCAAAAATATTAAAATTTATCTCGGAAGAATTCGAATTTATAAAGGAGTAAGGAATCGTTTCTGATATTCAAAATATAATGAAAAAAAGTTACCGAATACCGATTATAGTAAAAGACAAATGCATATAATTTTCAGTGAAAAGTATAAAAAAGAAGACAATTGTCTGTTTTATAAATCTTTTAAATATTTTTAAATGTGTTACATATTTCTTTCTCTGAATATTCAAAGTCAATTAACTATCATAAATTACTTCAACTTGTGTGATAAAACGCATTGGGCATCGAACTAATTATAATTTTTAAAGCAGTTTTATCTTTAAATAGAATAATATCTCACTGTTGCCACAACTTAGCTACTAAAATTATACAGTTAAAAAATGATCAGAAAAAAAAATTAACGCGTATCATCCAAACGGAAAAAGAAAACAAGACAAAAAAGAAGGAAAAAATCATAACTAAATAATAGTTTTCAATGAAATAGTTAGTAGCTGCTCACATGAGATAAATTTTTAAAAATAATAATTTCCAGATAATTTTCAACAAAATGTCTTAAAAGATTCATATTTTTAAAAAATTTTTTAATTCTCTATTGATTTTTTTCCCAACATCCCATATAACAATAAAGTCATTTTAATTTCTGTTGAACTTATACAAGATTTTCAGTGCAAATTGAAAACCAGCGGGAGTGGCCTCCCCTAAACTTCCTCGTATACTTTTCAAACATTTGTCATTTCCCTTCCCCCTGCGTTGATAAAAAGTTCGAACCAACTGTAACCCAGAATGCAATGACTATCAGAAGGTTTTTCATTGTTGATTATAGTGATAGTAAAATATTGAGGTGAAGAATCATATTCAAAAAGATACGTATGTATTAAAACTTCGCAATATTTATTTTTTTATCAAACTCTAGCAATGCAAGTTCCACGTGCGGAGAAGAAAACAAGAGAATAGCTTGCTCGCTAAATAGCTTGCGCATGCGCAGAGATTGCTTCCAATATGCAAGTGAAACGAGACGCCCTAAATGTTTGCTTCCTTACAAAATCTGGCCCCCAGAATTGGTTTTTGGCAAACAGCCAAGTTTTCGGAGTATCCCTTCTTTGCACAGGCATTTACGCATGCACATGGAGTTGAACAAGTATGCTATTATACAGACCGACAGACAGTCAGCTCGTTGAAGGATTTGGCCCAAAATTTTATACGGACCTACATTCATGACGATAAAACAGTGTACCAAATTTTATCCATCTAGCTATTCAAGTTTTTGAGTTATAGTGTTCGCATGACTTCGGACATACAGACAGACAGACTTTCCGTTGACGGATTTTGTCCAAAATTTGATAGAAACCTACAAATTATGTTTAAAGACCACATACCAAATTTCATCCCTGTATCTCTAATAGTTTTCGAGTTATCGTGTTCACAGACACACAGACAGACATAATTCCAAAATTGTGTTTTTCGGACTCAGGGAGGTCTAAAACGTGGAGATTCGTCAAAATCTCGAATTCGAATTTTTTGACGATTACAATACTTTCTCTTTGTATACTTCGTATACGAGAAAGTAAAAATCATAAACTTTTTTAACAAATTATTAGGCAATTCATTCAAGTTAATATTTATTATTATTAATAATATTTGTGATCACTTTAAAGTCAAAATTTTTCACATTCTTTTTGTTGCGTTGTGTCTTGTATTTCTTGGACGTCATAATATGCAACAGAAATTGTTTAACTATCATGTATTAAAGTTTAAGCATTTATTTAGAATTCATATTAAATTAAGAAGAAACATAAGCACAGGAACCTTTGTAAAAAAATCAGATAATTCATTTCAATAAATTGATTTATCTTCTGCTTTATGCATTATGCTCATAATAATAACCGAAATTCTTGGACAACCGAAAAATTTAAGAAAGAAATATTTTGTTTTATTCACTTTCATTTAACTTGACTTGTTTCAAGTGTGTAAAGATGGAATTTTGTATCGATTTTTCTCCCACTTCCTTATATACCAGAGTTTTAAATTTTGTTCATTTTTGAATTCTCCTTGACAGTACACTATTTTAATATTTTCAGAACTTATCGGTTAATCAATTAGTTTATATCAAATATATTTCTACATGGATGGTTGTATCTGGATGTATTTTTGAGAAAAAAATGATATCAAGATCCTATAATATTTATGGTAATGAATTATGAATTAAAAATATAAAAGTAGAAGATAATTCAAATAAAAAATTTTACTTTTTAGTATAAAAGAGTGGTTTTAAAAACAATTTTTTAAAACCGTCATTCATAGGCGAACTCATAGTTGCAAAACACTAAAACTTTTACCCGGTGTTGACGTCCAAAATATTTCATTTTGCAAACATGTATTATTTCTTAGTAAAAGTAATAATTTCTATTTAAGGTATTTTAAATGAAAATTAAAATTTTACATAACATGGATACAAATTTACCCTTTGTACTCTTAGGTCGAGCCAGACTCGACATTCTGAATGAGCATCTTTTACACATTCTTGTTGAATGGAGCTTATTATAAAACCATATAATAGCAAAAACACACAGATTAATTTTTAGGAATTGAAGCAAATTAATAAAAATATTTTTCAACTTTCGAAAGCACTAAATCAATCCTTACACTCACACGTGTATATTTATGCATCTATTATCTTTCGGATTGGAAAGGGTTAATATTCACTCAAAATATTCACTTTATATCAATGGCAGCGGGTAATTTGCGAAATTCAAAGAATAACTTTCATCTAACCTCAGATAAAGCTATTACAAATAAGTATTTAATTCTTAAAAATTCTTCACAATCCTTTCTACAATGAAGACTTTTGAGATTAATAAAACTGATACTACTTGCAATACTGATCATGTAGTAAGACTGCCCATTATACTTGTGATAAAACAAGCCATGGATCAGTTAAATATTATTCTGAGTCCCTAAAATGCTATAATGTGGACAGAATATTTTCAGAGTGTATAGAATTCGGTGATTCTGTAGATCAAACGGGAGCTTAATAAAGTAGCAAAAGAAACAAAATGGCGTCCATTAGCGAATACTCGGTAAGTGGTTCATATTCTAAAATTACTCTAGAGTTTCAACAAATCCGCATGAAGGTTTATATTTGCGTAATTCGTGTAATTACATTTCAAAACATTGCTTAAATAATCCTAAAGGAGGAGAATTTTTTCTTTCTTAGAATGTTAGTATCATACTGTATTTAAACTACATTTTGACTTTGCATTTATGGAATGAAATTTCCTTAAATGAACGGCATGCAGCTATAGAGATAGTTATTACATAAAAATTCGCAATTTAATGCAAATAAATCCTGATGTGTGTTGCTCAATTAAAATTTAACTTTATAATCAGCTCTTGATAATGTTATCAGTGGCGGCGATTGGGTTGAAAATGTAGGGGGGGGGATTTGTAGACATCTAAAAGTACTCGGGAGAATAAGAGTAGACAAGAAAATTTAAAAATGTAGCTACAAAATTACCTAACTTTCCCGGACACTATTGCTTTTTAAATAATTCTTAATTTTAGGCAGCTAAAATGAAATAAAAATTTAAAGTTTTCCAGAAAAAGGAGAAGGCGACCACCCCCTTTGCCCTGGACTCGCCGCCACTGAACTTAATTGCATCTTGCAACATTCATAACAGAGTGGAACTTGGCTGATTCGGAGCTGAAGGGACCGCGATAGAAATTCGATTTTTCCAAGATTCCGAATTAAGAAAAACTGGGCCTAAAAATGAGTACAGCAAGAGAAAACGAGCATTTTTAAACTAAGGGTGGAAGTAAAAATCTATTTTTAATGTTTTACAGTTTTATTAAATGACATTTAATTAATAAATAAACAATAATAAAAAAATTTAATGAAGAAGGTA
Source organism: Araneus ventricosus (assembly GCA_013235015.1). Lineage (NCBI taxonomy): Eukaryota > Metazoa > Arthropoda > Arachnida > Araneae > Araneidae > Araneus > Araneus ventricosus. Next base: position 62,468 of record BGPR01007349.1, on the reverse strand, counting down.
ATAAAAATCAAAAATTTCCATTGGATAAGTAACTAATTTTAATAAAAAAAATAGTCTTTTAATACAACAGTTGTCCGATGAAACTTTAAACAAAACAGTAGAATTCGAATCTAGCATGTTCAAGTTAAATAAATAAAAAAACTAAAGAAAATTCTTTATTGCTTTTTTGTCATAATGCATTGCACAGCAGAAAAGTCCTCGAGTGAATTAAGGACTGTAAAAAGTCATTCACTTAGATTGTTGGGACACCCGATGCGGACGTTTAACTTAACAAAAACAAATCGGAGATAATTTTTTTTACAGTTTTTAGTCGTGGCTTCATTTTAACCAAAGTAAATTCGAATTAAAGACGATATTTGAACATCATGTTATTAAGAGATTCAAGAGCCATAGAAAAATTTTAAATTAGACAAAAATTCCACTATATTTTAAACTGCAAAAAAAAGAAAAATTGTCCATTCAGGTGAATTCTAATAGAAACTAAATATAATATTTCTTTTCGTTATTTCAAATAAATTAAAAATTTTTTTTATTAAAAGTATTGCATATATATTCTATACAATCTTGCTAGAGCTATTTCTCATATATTTCAGTGATATAGCTGTTGTAAATTATGTAAGCATCTTGGTTATCAACTTTTGAATATCGAGGAATATTGCCTTCTTTCAACTTCGAATATGAACAGATTCTAAAGCAATTGACAGATCAGTCACTCAGAAAAGGCGATTATTTAGATCACTATGCGATTAAAAAACTAAATAATTATATTGTTTTAGTAAAAATCTAGATAAATAAAAACAATGCTTCCTTTATCTTTAATTACATAGAATTTTCAGAGTAATTAACTAATTTCGGAGTTAAAATTAATTTCACGGAATTAATTTCATTAGTTAAAATTAATTTATTAAACTTTTGATGGTTAAAAATCAATAGAATGAAATACTAACTGTGTTAAAAAAATAAAATGAAATGTTTTATCTGTTTGGATAATTAAATATCTATTTTAATTACTAATGACGTGGATGAATTATTCTAATATTGCATGTTGTATGGATGTATATTTTTAATCTTTTGACTCACCACATCAATTAACTTCCTACGTGGAGGAAATTATATTTTGGATATTTAATTTTATATCATTTCTCATAAGAGCCTAGAGAAACACCAAAGCAGTCGCCAAATTTTTGTTCTTTAAATCAAATACTATTAATGACATAAATAGAACTGTCATTGCGAAACATCTTATTAGACATGATATTGCAAGCGAGTGGTATACACCAAAGGAACTATGGAATGCATATTAGTTGTAAATGAATATTTTTGGTAGTTCAATTAAAGATAAATTATTAAAATTGATGCTATCACTACTTTTAATATCAATAGTAAAATCTTTGAAATATATATAATAATTTAGTAAACTTTCATTCATAAACATAAAGCACTAACATGAATACAAAAATGATTTAAAAAACTGTCCAAAATTTTCGGACAAGAAACAATTTTTGAAATATTTATATGCCTTTCAAAGCATTATATACCGTTAAGAGTGACTTTTTTCAGTAATATGATTTGGAAATTTACAATAGTAATTATTTACAATATCATATCATCCTGGGATTAAAGACAGCACATTTTCAGAAAGAAGACATCAGTAATCATGATTAAAAAGATAACGTATTATGCTATCATAAAGAAAGAAAATAAAATTTGGTAGCATATTCCTTTCAGTTTCAAATTATAAAGGTACATATTTATAAAACCTATTACTCATGAAATTGAAGTTAATGTATTGTGCTATCAATAAGAAACAAAGAAAAAAGTAAGATTTAATTTCGATCTGGGATTTGAAATGTACACAGAATATTTTTAAAAAATACCATTCGTGAAACTGAGAAATATTTCGATTATATAAATAGCATATTGTCTGTATGAAATAAATAATTTTATCTTCTGGAAAACATCACGCAATCACTAGAAAAAATAAATTTAATGCGTTGTTTTTCGTTCTAACACTTTTTTTTCATTCCAAAAAGACATATAAAAATTCAAAAGTTGAAACCACTTTTTCAAGTTTTTTTCACACTAAGATTATCTTTGAAAAGAATTTAAATAATCAAATTAATTAGAAAGCAGCCTCTTGCTAGTTACAAAACATTTTTTTTACTTTCATTTATTAACCCTATTTCGTCTATCGGCAATATTTTAAAGTGATATATGAAATGGACTTAACCACAAATAGTCTGTGTTGCTTCAAGAAATGTCGTCTCTGTAAGGCATGATGACCATAAAAAAGAATGAAAATCATGAATAATCTGCTTTGTATCAAAGATTTCAGAGTTCCACGAGAATCTTCGACGAGATTTCCGATTAGTTTCTGGTTAAAATAAGATTTGAAAGGACAAACACAAATCTGAAGATCGTATGCGTCAGCGGCGGCGATTGGGTGGAAATGGTGAGGGGGCAAAAAATTATAGACATTTAAAAGCCCCGGAAGTAAAGGGGGCAGATAACAAAATTTTAAAATTTAGTTAAAAAATTTGCTAGTTTTCGCGAACACTATTGCTTTTTTTTTTATATAATTCCTAGTTTTAGGAGGCTAAAATAAAATAAAAATAAATTTTTTCCCTAAAATAGTCGGGGCAACCGACCCCTCGACTCGCCGCCACTGATATGCGCTGAAAGGGGGAAAAAAATCATTCATTACTTAATGTAGCATCAAAGGGTTGTATTTAGATCCAATTCAGAGTCAAAGAAAACTTTATTTAGAAGATCATATGCACTGATGTGATTAAAAGAATATATTCCTTTAGTCAGACCTGAAGTAAAAACAACCTGAATCTCTATTTTCTCGATAATAATCAATGTTAAGATGAAGTTAAATACGAGACAACATAATAATAATAACAATTAATAACTCCCATTTCGCATTGGAATCCCATACCTCTCTAAAGGTTTTCGTCAAGGGAAACAATTTCTGAAATTAATGCATCTTCATTACATTGGAAACTTCAATTGGTTCTCTTTACAATGAACGATTGAGAAAATATCGACATAAATATTTATCTTAATCAAGGATTCATCTAAAATGCACAGCAATACTGAGAATTAAGTTGATTGTAAAGCAGGTTCTGTCTGTAATTTTAATGTTGACTCCAATATGAATACACAGCGAGAACTTTTTATTCGACTTCACTAAAACTTAAAAATGCCCCAGATCAACAAAGGGGAAATCATCCCTAATACGAGCAGTAGTCCTAACACGACTAGCGATTATTCCTAACACGACTAGCGATTAGTTCTAACACGACTAGCGATTAGTCCTAGTACGACTAACCTATAGTTAGAAAAATGTGATTTGTTGTCACAAGTTAGGACCTAAGGCCTCATTTTCAGTATGAAGATCCCCTGTGAGAATTGTAAAGCTTTGTGGAGTAAACACACATCTTCTGAACTGGATTTTCTGACAATATCAGATGTAATGTTGTCAGTTTCACCTCATTCCTATACTGAATATTTCGAATTCGTATCTAAAAAATTCCACATCCGTTTCTTTTTTACGTACTGTTGGTTCTCTCATAGTCTTAGGCATGCGTATATAAAATTTCAGTATAATAAATCAGGATATCGCATTCTTCGTATCTATAATCTTAATTTTGAACATCAGTGCATAATTAAGATGTTTTCAAGGCATTCTTAGAAAATTAAACTGTTTTATTTATACTGAAAAAGAAATTTATTATTGTTCAAAATATAAACTACATAAACTAATGGGTATTATAATAAATTGGCTAGACATGTTTTTTTACGTTTATAATATTAACATAGCTTACTTGGATAAAATCTACTTTGTCGCTAATAGCTGAAAGAAGGACATTTCATTAAAATTATGGCTAATGGCATCTGGAATTTTTCACTGTCGCAGTAAAAAACTCTTTTATGGAGGATATTTTCTACCAAGACTTGAAAAAAATATTCTTTTTATATTTCTTATATCAAGAAGAGCCTCTTGTGAATATTCTTTTTTTATTTCAAATCCATAGAGCCGCGTTAGAATATAGGTCTAATATATATATTTTTTTTTGAAAAAAAAACTATATTCAATAAACAGTTAAAGCAAAATATTCAAATTTATTTGCAAGCTCTATTCTTTTTCTTTCATAAAAGTTTCTTTTTTTATTATTCTAGACTTATACGACAAGACTTATTTCATATTTAAGATCCCTACTTAATAATGCATTGTTGCTTTCGAAGTGCATTAAAATAAATGGAACAATTAAGAAAAAGCCTTAAATTTTTTAAAAAATATTAAATTATGTACTAATCCCTGCTGAAAGATAATTAGCAGAAAAACGGCAATTAGTGATTATCAATATTGCAATGCCTTCAATTTGCTAAGTTGACTGAAATCCTTAAAATTCTTCATCAAAGTTTGCGATTATATTTTTACTAAATTTAGTTTTGTTCCTTTTTGTTTTATCATATTTCTTTTTTAATCAATTTATTAATGACGAAACAAATAAAAAAGTAAGTAAGTAATAAAAAAATAAGTAAATTCTGAGAGAAAATTTGAAAAAAAAAGCAGTTTCAAAAATAGTTTCCTAAATTAATAAAAAATGTATTCTTTCTGCCTATCAGTTTATTTAGAATTTTGCTATATAAATTATGTTGTACCGTCAGACTAAGAAAATAGCATTTCTTTATATAAAAAACATAATTTATTTGTCTATTTACAAAAGAATTCGTGTAATTGTACATAAAATTTGAAGAACTAACTTTTTAGCTTGAAAAATCAAATCAATTACAATGATCACGTTATGTGCAGGCTGCACGAGAAACAAAACATCTCAAAATAATTAATAAGGCCGTCTTAGAGCAGTATTTGAAATATAACACTGGAAAAATTTCGTTACAATGCATTCAGTTTGAAAGACATATTTTTTTAAGAAACAAGCCAAAGAGTAGTCATTCACTTTTAGTCATATAATATCACACAATAAGTGTTTCCATATACTTTTTATATAACATCATTATAAAAATATATATATGTTACCTTTAAAGCTTATAATTCAGTTATTTTATAGAATAATAACGGATTGAATATAACTAGGTAATTCACGAAGTACCTAGTTATTCTATGAAATAACACATTTCACGCTTTAACTGTAATATATATAAAGATACTTTTACACGGTTATTTAATTTGACTTGTTCATAATTGTTAAAATTTAATTGTGTAATTGATTTTTCACCCACTTCCTGATATGAAATTTTGTACACTTGTGTACTCTGTGTAACAATACACTATTTTAATGTTTCAGAACTAAATGAACAGTCGTTAGGTTTATGCAATTAAATTTTGATTCCATACGAGTGGTGCCAACTGGTAGTAAATATAAGAAAAAACTGTTTCCCAGATTCCAGAATATTTATAATTATGAATTAAAGACTAAAAAGTAGAAAATAATTAAAAGAAAAATTCCACTTCTTAGTGCACTAATAAAAGTGTGTGCTTTAAAAACTATTTTTATTAAACTCTTTTATATTCTTTACAGATGATTTGAATGAATTCGAAATCTTTTTTTTTTTCTTTCTGAGAAATATGCTCGAAATTTTATAGCCTTGAAAGACAATATATAAGTGTAGAAGGAATAAAAGGATCACGAAAAATGCAATAAATTCTTTACAAACCATCTATCCATCCTTTTTCCTCTCAAAAGAGGGACAATTTATTCTATACCTGACGCGGCACACTTGTTGTCTATCACTTGACAACATAAATTGGCCCCACTTCAAAATTAGAAAAATAAGACTTATAATTTTCAAAGCATCTTCAAGACGTAAATATAGACTAAAAAAATACTTTTAGCGATTATAGATAACTTCAGTGAGGTTCTATTGATGAAGTATTTTATGGAATTTGACTTCTATTCATTTCCTTTGCATGAGTTTGTTGGCGGCAAAATTTTGGGGCGTCCTAATTAAATATTATATTTTTAACAATAAATATATATATAATACACTGGTGTCCAAAAGTTTAGTGCAATTCTTAAAATGCGAAATAATTGGAGTTAATATTGATACTATGGTTCGCAATCAGTTGCGGAGAATAGTGATACATACTATCATCGTCACTGACATTTTACAATGAAGATTTGGTCACGAGACATTAAGGGGAACGACCAAAAATTGATGAAGACGAAAAAGGATTTCAACCCATCCTGTTTCACAGAAAGTTGATAATGAGTTGAAACTTTCATCAATGGTTATGTTTGATGTGCACAATATTTACATGCATTTTCGTAAATAAGTTGTATATTAATTGACCTATATCTGGTTCTGAAGTTATGAAAAAAAAAATACGCTACGTTTCGCACATGCGCAGTACAAAATTATTTAGTAAAAATATTCATATTTCTTGTAATACTCAAGCTATTTAATTGAAATTTTAATGTATTGCTTCTTTTGCTTATTGTCAAGCATTCTGTAAGTTTCGCATAATTTGGTTGAAAACTTTGCAAGTTATAAGCAAAAAGCATGTGGGAAAATTAGGGAGTTTTAAAGGAAACTTTTATATCTTCCCGAATATTTGTGCTGTGTTTACGAAAATGCATGTAAATATTATGTACACCAAACATAACTATTGATAAAAGTTTCACCTCATCATCTGCTTTCTGTGAAACGGGATGGGTCGAAATGTTTTTTCGTCTTCATAACTCTCTGGTCGCCCCCTAAATGTCCTCGTGACCGAATCTTCACTATAAAATGCCAGTTCCGACGATAGTATATTCCACGATTCTCCGCGACTGATTGCTAACCATAGTATCCATATTAATTCCAATTTTTTCGCATCTTAAGAATTGTGCTAAACTTTTGGCCACTGGTGTAAACATATATTTAGTAAAATATAAATAGTAAGTAATAACAAGAAAAACAAGAAAAAAAATGACAAAAACAAAAGAAAACTGAAAAAAAATAAAGCAATGGAAAGAATTTCATGGTAAACCGCTCTTCAGCTGGGGAGGTTTCCCAATGATTCAGAAATTATTTTTTATGAGTAACGAATAAACATTAAAATAAGCCAATTATTAAGCAAAATTATCCAGTATTTTTTTATCTTGTAATTTGTTTTCTGTATTATTTAATTTTTGTATTTTTAATATTTTGTAATTTTGTATTTGTGTTCTTATATGTTATAGTAAGTGATATATATATATATATATATATAGTTTATTAAAGTATATATAATAAATGAAATGTGATTAATTTTAATTTAGTCATCAATTACGTGTATCAATTTTTCAAAATATTTCCCCTAAGTGACATGAGGAATTTTTTTTTCTAAATGCTTTTTCTTGATTGCTTAATATTTACTTTTCGTGGGACTTGGTTTTGCTATGCGACCTTTTATATTTTCTCCGTTGACCTTTAAAACATTCTAAACCCTTTCAGTGAGTAGGCCGATATGTGTTGAAAAAAATCAACTATGTGCATATTTTATGTACAGTTTCCTTCTTTTTTCCACACTAAACATTTTTGTTTGTAAATAATCGTTACCTGTGGGGATTCATTAGAATTCTTATGCAATAATGCTATACTATTAAAATAATGCTACACTATAATGCTTAAAATTACTATTTTTATTTCATCAAAACTTTCGTAGAGATCATTTGACATTTATAGATTGAAATATTAAACGAGTATTAAAACATTTTCTTTCACTGAACACTCGAATACCTGAAAACTATTTTTCCCGTTGCGTTGAATATTTTTAGAAATTTGATATATAGTTTGGATGTGGATGTGAATGTGGTATGTCAAACCGAACGTTAAAGAAGAAATGATAATGGGAGAAATATTCCCCAAGGAAGATAAAATATCCAACCGGTGGAAGCAAAACCTATATTTCATTTCCTCAAAAAGTAGTAGCGTTACACTAACCTAAGAACTGGCCATGCATTTTATTTAGCATGAATGTGACCAGTTAAGTGAAAACGGAAGAAGAAATGTTACTAACGTGTGTATACTACATAGAAAGAACTTGAACCTTTCCTTACACTGATTTTTAGAAATTAAAAAACAATCGCGTTAAGATCTCTGCATGTAATGACGTATCTGGCTTGAGCATCGAATTTTAAAGGTTCTAATGTTTAAATCCATAATTAAATCAGGGAAGCAATTGATTTATATGACAAGGATTTGGTATCTGAGATATTCCCTATGTACTCGCTTGGATCGATATAACAGTAACTTAAATGTAAAGATTAATCAGAATCTTGAAGTGGAATTTTTTGGCGACTACAATACTTTCTCTTTTTATACTTATACAAGAAAGTAAAGAGTAAGTGGTTTAAATGAATAAAAATTTAGGGCAATAATTTAAAAACGACAGCAAAGAAAAGAAAGTTGCAGTTCGGGTTCGCTCCGTAGATTTTTCGTGGAAACGTCGGGATAAAATCATAAAACAAGTGTTTCGTATTTGATATGTAGTTTAATTATCAATCTCTTTAATACAATATTTATACAGAGTAGTATCATGGTTACGGAATAGATAAATCACAAGCTACCACAGACCCTTGCTACATGCGAAAAATTTGTGATTAATCTATTCTGTAACTATTGTACTACTCTGTGTAAATATTGTATTAAAGAGATTGATAATTAAATTACTTATTAATACGAAACACTTGTTTTATAATTTTATCCCGACGTTTTCACGAAAAATCTACGGCGCAGATACGAACTGCGCCTTTCTTATGTTTTATTTAGAGTAGCTTTTGATGGCGCCATCTGTTGACAGTATATAGAACTACATTTCGCGTATGCGCAGTAAAACATTATTTACTACAAATGCTCATATTTCCCGCAATATTCAACATTTTGAATTCAAATTTTAATACAATGTTTCTTTTACGTATTGTCAAGTATTCTCTAAGTTTCGTACAATTCTAAAGAAAACACTACATGTTATAATAAAAAAACATGCGGAGTTTGAAATTTTTAATTTAATACCGATTTTTACTTAGATTCTGATAAATATTTTTATTGTATCACTTTGGGTCCTAGTAATGCTCCTCAATCTCTTTAAAATGACACCAGAATCAACCTCCTAGTTAAACGCGTTTCTACGCTACACTTATTTATAACCTTACATAAAACTAATTCATAACAATCACGCGCATGCGCCTACACTGGTACGATGACGTCACAGGCAAAACAAATACTGTGCGACAAACTCTTATAGATATGATCGATCCGTTGTGAGGTCAACCATTCTTTTCGCATTATTAGTCTCGTAGTTATTAGCGATTCAAATCTGACGGTATTTTGTCACACAAGAAAGTTCGCCCCACTATCACTGTAACAAGCGGAAAGACGTTTTCACGTCAAAACAAACCGTACGCACAATATCTTAAAAAAAACTGAATGCAGTTTTTTGGTTATCCCCCCGCCATCAAGAAGTTTTCATTTATCTTAGAAGTACCAAATTCCCTCTACCGAATAATAATGATTTAAATAAATGTAATAAAGATAATATATTTGATATAAATATTCATACAAAATATGAACATTTTGATATTGAGTTTAGAATCTGTTCAGATTCATATTTATATGAAGCAATAAAAACTTTTTTGTTCTCAGTATTTGTTTACAAACAGTCAGATCATATTTAAGATATGAGATAACGTTGTGTGAAAAAAAAGAAAAAAAATGACTAAATTTTCATTCAAAAGAACTTTCATCGTTCTATTTAAAACGATTTTTTTTTTCATCTGAAAATGTGTAGGCGGTAACTGTGGAATTAGCCTTTTGAATAAACAGGACGGAATTGAGAGTGGAAATTTAATATTGAAAATCGAAATCTCACATTGAATTCTAGACGCAAACTTTAATAACGGGTGTTTAAGTTGAAATGGAAAAGAACTTGAATAACATTTTTAGAACTCTTCCGATAAAATAAATATGAGCTAACTGTAAAAAATTTCATAATCTCGAAAGTCGATATTTGTTGTTCACAGAAAGATGATACCTATTACTGTTATCTCATATTATTAAGTTCATTTGTAAAAGAACATTGTTGAAAAAGTTCGCATTGTTATCGATTTAAACCAGAGAATTCCCTGGCTCTGACGAGAAATCTGCTGAAAAACTCAGAATCATGGGATATTAGACGAATCTATTTTGGTATGTTAGAAGACATCAACACAGTCTATTTATTACAATCCTGTTATTTCCCTCTTACTCGTTCTCCGTTTCGTACTTTTCCATCTCTTAGCAAATGCACTCGTCTGTTTGCGATCGAAGGTCAACCGCTAGCTCGTCAGACTAATTTGGTTTGTGATCTTGACGTCAAAATTGTAGATCTATGAAAAATTAATTTCATTTATTCGTTTCTTGTTCTTTTTAATTATCGTGTTCGCAAACATATGGAGAGAAACAGACAGTTTGCCCTTTGTCGGATTTAATCTAGAAATATATGCAGATCTAGAGTTTCGGTGCAAAGATCGTATATAAAATTCACTCACCTAGCTTGTTGTGTTTTTGAATTATCGCTTTCGCATACTGCGAATAGACAGTTCGTTCGACAGTCAGCCCTTTTTCTGAATGTGTTCCAAAATTGTAGATCTACGAAAAATTAGTTTCATTTATTCGTTTTGTTCTTTTCTAATTATCTGTTCCCAAACATCGGAAGAAAACAGACAGTTGTCCAGTTTAATCTAGAAATAGTGCAGATCTAGAGTTTCGGTACAAAGATCGTATATAAAATTCCACCCTAGTTGTTGTGTTTTTTGAATTATCGCTTTCGCATGCCCGAATAGGACAGTTCGTTCGACAGTCAGCCTTTTTGAATGTGTTCCCAAATTGTAGATCTACGAAAGAATTGAGTTTCATTTATTTTGTTTTGTTGTTTCTTTTTAATTATTCACAAAATACGGACAGAAAACAGACATTTTGCCCTTTGTCAGATTTAATCTAGAAATAAATACAGATCTACAGTTTTGGTGCAAGGTGGTATATAAAATTCACCCACTAGCTTGTGTTTTTGAATTATCGCTTACCGCGAATAGACAGTTCGTTAGACAGTCAGCCTTTTCCGATGTGTTCCAAAATTTCATACATTCCCTATAATTCTGGCGATAAAACTGTATACAAAATTTCATACTTGTAGCTAGTTGCGTTTTTTGATTTATTGTGTTTGAACCGACTTGTATTTCCGGCTCGCCACTAGCGGCCGTTGGAGGAACCACCAGTTCACGATCTAGAGTCGACGAGTAAAACATAGATTGTCTCCCCAAGAGATATTGTTTATTTTGTAACGATTGTTTTGTTCTAGTGTTTGTCCCTGTTATTTTGTGTCCTTTTTTGTGTTTAATTAAAAGTATTGAAGCAGACCAATACCCCTTTCATGATAGGCACTGTTATCCCTAATATGGGAAAATGATTATGGCGTACCAAAAGGCTACAATTGGCTTGAACTTTGGTAGGGCCGAATGATTTATCGGTTAGACCCAATGTTTCAGACTCCAAAAAAGCAAAACAGGGCTCGTTTTCTTTTCAGGATATTTGTAGAGTATTTCCACCCTGGAAATCAAGTTTTGGTTTTATATCCAATCTTCACCCGAAGAATAACAAAGTGCCAGTTAAGTTGTTTTTTTTTTTACTAGAATTCAATTCTAATATAATGCAAGCAATCCTGAATAATAATAGGAGATTGTAAATGAAGGTCAAGAATCATTGCAAATATTTGATTCATAAGTATTTAATCTTATACTGTCATCTTGAGGAGTAACAAGTGTATATTGTGTTTTTATTATCTATCTGATATTTTTACAAAGAAGACAAAAGGTATATTCATTTCAGTATGTATTTGAATAATAATTTGGGAATATAAAATATATTTTTTCAGTGTTAATTTGCTTGAAGAACAGAGTTATAATAATTTATTGTTAATAAATTTGGAATGTATATGCTTAATAATAATGATAATGTGCAAAAGAAAGTAGAAATACTTTTCACGAGATTGATTTTTGAAATGCTTGAAATTATTTTGTGTATACTATATTGTTGTGCAAACCGAAAGCACTTGAATCTAGGAGAAAATGAAATAGTATTCTCAGTAGTAATATTCTGAACAGGAGTAGCAGGTGCCGTTATTTCTGTTTTTTATGCTTATTTTTTCTCTCCCAGACATGAATCTTTGTTTTTTAATTAAAATAAAATTGAATAATAAATCATACTGTTTGAAATTTGTTGCCGTGTAAGTAATCTAGTTCCGGAACTGAAGTAAAAAAAAAAATAACTTGCTACATTTGCATATTATTAATTTTATTTTGAAATATTTTTTTTGCTCATTAATTGCTTTAAAGTTCGATGTTTTTTAAATATTTTTTTTCAGATGAAATTGTGCTTGAAATATGTATAAAAACAAAGTTCTCATTTGTTGTGTGTATCGAATACTATATATTTTCATTAATTAAAGCAAAATTAATTTTGGTGTTTTTATATTTGTATCCAGTTCTTGATTATTATGCTTGAAAATGCAGTGATTAAGTAACATAAATATTATATTTAATTTAATTGTATTTATATGCTTGTTAACAGTGGTTAATCTAGTTAGTAATCTTAATTATTAATTAATTATTATCTCAATTTAATTGTTCTGGATGACTGCGTATATGAAATTAACTATCATGTTTGCTTCATTTTTTAAGTACAGAACCTATTCTCTGTGTGTTTAGTAGAATTTAATTGTTAGAAAAAATACTGTTAGTTTTTAAATTTTGGAATTAAGATTTCATTGAGTTGTATGTATAATGTGTGGTCATCTACTTCCCTCGAGAGCAAAGTGTGTTTGTGCGCGTTACGTAAAATTTTACATTTGAAGTGGGTGATATCAATTATTGAAGTGCTATAATGAATCAGTCGATTCAGAAATTGCATTTTTCGCATGTGATTGTGCGTACTACAGTGAATCAGTCATTCAAGTGCAATAATTTATTGAAGTGCTACAGTGAATGGATCGATTCAAATGCAAATATTTTCGCATGTGATTTGTGCGTCTACTGAGGTGAATCGTCGATTCAGTGCAGTAAAATTTATTGAGAGTGCTACAGTGAATCAGTCGATTCAGTGCAATAAATTTATTGAAGTGCTACAGTGAATCAGTCCGTTCAAATGCAAATATTTTCGCATGTGTTGTCCGTACTACGTTGAATCGGTCGATTCAAGTGCAATAATTGTTATTGAAGTGCCGACTGAATCAGTCGATTCAAGTGCAATAAAAATTGTTGAAGCGTTATGTGTAATCAGTCGTGATCAGTGCTAATAAAATTGTGTGTGAATCAGTCGATTCCGTTAAAAGTTCAAACATGGCTTTCCTTGGTAAAAGCCTGTAAAGAAGATCGTCATTCTTGCCAGAGGAGTGGGAGAAGAAGAGTCACCCGGACCTCAAGATAATGAAAGGAATTTGATCGTGGCAAGCACAAATTATGAGATGGAGTTTGTTAAGAACTGCTGAACACAGTTATATCACAACGAACCGAAGAAGCTGAACAAAGAAACTTGAACAAGAAAACTTGAGCTCGAGGAATTGAGAGAAGGAAAAGAGAAGAAGGGGAATTCGAGACTGGAAAAGCTGAAACTTCAAAATGGAATCTTTCAATTCAGCTGGAAGAAATGGTCTTCCGTCCAAAATAAGATTTCCTGTCTATGATTCCTAAATTTGATCAAGTCAACAATGATATAAACTACATTTAATCCTATTTGAGCGCAAGCTCAGGCCGCAGTGTTCGAAGGAATTTGGGCTTCACACTTGCTCAGTGCTACCCTATGAAATAGCACAGCTTGTTGCCAGAGAAGACGTAGGGATTTCACGGGATTTTGAAAGGTGAAGAGCTGCTTCTGAAAGATATAACTTACGGCTGAGAAATGGGCAGCTGTTTTCCAAACACTGCAAGTCCCCTACAGCTACCTGGAAAGACTTCGCATACCAGAAGCCAGGAACTATTTCATGGATGGATCAGGTGGTTTGATATTTCCACTTTTGACCAGCTAAAGGACTGATAATCGTTGATCAAATCAATGGAGTTCCCCTGAGTGCGTGAGCACTATATCGACAGAATGGAGCCAACTCAACAATGTTGAAAAACTAACTTAAAAGTTGGACGACTATGATGCAGTTCAGCAAGAGAGATTTCCATACCTCGACACCCGAAAAGGAGCTGAAAACAGAGCATACCCTACTCTTAAGCAGAAGGGTATCCAGACAAGGTCCAATTCTCGGAGAATCCTAAACTTGAGAAAAGAAAATCGATCAACCTTGACATGTTATGGCTGTGGAAAGCCAGGATACATAAAGCCAATGTACCTTCATGTACACCCAGAGAAGAGCAGTTCAATAGTATAACCCTTTATACTTGTCGAGCTTCTGTTTCACCAACAGCTCTACTAGATATCCATAGGTGATATCCATGGAAGAGTTTTGTGACACTGACCCTCTCCATTGCTGGTGAGTTAATGTTCAACTCACTCCGAGGCGAGGATTGATTTCCAGAAGATGGAAGTTACGATGGTTTGGCGTGAATGGCAGCCAAACTAACATGAAGTAACCACACCGGTGTCCATTGACATTGAAGGAAGAACGGTTGCCTTGAGATGTTGGCTTTACCAAAGCAAAGGCAACCAGACACTCTTAGGCACTGACTTTTGGAAAGTGGTATTGTTCTAGACCTCAGAACAAAGTTGGTATTTTAGTACAAACCTCATCGAATATATTTCAAGGAGACCTTGATGTGATTCGCTACAGACTGCAGGCTTATAATTGGTTGCCAGCTTCGTGAAAGATGAAGGTACAACTCTGACCCCAGAGCAAAGAAGAAAGAAGATGGATTATATGCGAAAATTTGACAGTATCTTCAAACCAGGGAGACCCACCCCTTATGCGGAACCTACACATTAATGCAGAGCAGTCCCCAGTTGCAGGACCTCCTTATAGAATGAACCCAAAAGGAATTACAAGAAAAGAATAGACTCTCTTTGGCTGATGGTATAATTGAAGAATGTGAATCTCCAATGCCAGTCCTGTTGTATTGGTCCTAAACCTAACGGTAGCATGAGACTTTGCGTCGATTTTCAAGAAACAACACAACTATTTGCGGACAGTCCCGCTCCTCGTATGGACGATTTGCTCACAGAAGCTAAGTCGACGGCCTATATGTCAACCTCGATCTCAAATCAGGGTATCATCAGATCAAGTGCATGAAGCTGATCAAGACAAAACAGCTTTCATTTGTCCATTTGGAACGTATAAATATTTACGCATGCCTTTCGGTTTACGAAATGCACCCGCCACGTTTCAACGCCTGATTGACAGATTTAGAGCAGGCCTAAGAGTATTTTTTGCTCTGTCTTATTTGGACGATATCATATTTTATCAGAGACTTTTGATCAACATATAACTGATTTACAAATTGTTTTTTTGAAAGACTTTCTGTGTTCCAAACTCCATGCTAACGAGAGAAAAATGTTTGCTTGTGATCAGAGTTAAATATTTAGGTCACTGGATAACCGCAGAGATTAAAGACCACGTCGAGGCAAAGCAAGACAAGCGTAAAATATTATGATCGTCGACGACGACAAACTTTCTACAAACCAGGTGGCCAAGTATGGGTGACACTACATCCTATTAGCAAGTCACAAAATAAGAGAAAGTCGGAAATTCATGCCCAAACGTGAAGGACCTTACTTGTGATTACCAATCGTTCACCCACTTGTATACATTGCTGACCCAGCAAAGCCAGATGAAGTCCAGGGACTTACCACAGCTCAGCCTTACGAGCTTATGAACTCCCAGTTTCCAGAGACAGTGGAACTATAGCACCTCTCCGGAGACAGGGCAGACCAAAAGAAATATAGTGCGCTGACTCTTCCGCCGAGACGTCGTACGAGCCAGAGGGAGTCTGTAACCGCTGTTTTCCGAGCTCGCCACCTAGCGGCCGTTGGAGAGACCGCAGTTCACGATCTGGAGTCGACGAGTAAACATGTGTTCTCAGAGATATTGTTTATTTTTATGTAACGATGTGTTTTGTTCTTAATGTTTGTCCCTGTATGTTGTGTCGCTTGTGTTAATTAAAAGTATTGAAACAGCAATGCCCCTTTCCTTGATGGCTACTGTTATCCCTAACAGAAATATGATTATGGCGTACCAAAAAGGCTACAGTGTTCATATACGCAATGACGGACATCCAAAGAGACTTCCATTTCATCCAATCAATTTACATTTGAATTTGAAAGAGTTATGGGATTTGAAGCAACAAAGGCTGTTATCCCCATCAATTTACATGATAATGTTTTTAGGCTGACTATGATATGTAAATTGCGCCACACCATATGCATGATGCAAAAATCATTCAAAACTCTCCACAGGCCAGACTGTTGGACCAAGAGTTATAATTTGTCACTTAGTTACTTCTTGGGTAGTCCGTGCTCAATAAGAAAGAGTTTTTCAAAATTTGAATTAGATTTTTAATTTAAAATGTAACAGAATTTTAATATTTTTCCTTAAGCACTTCGGAGCATATTGTTGAACAAAAATTATATTTACACCACTTAAAAATTCAAAATATTAGCTTTTCAGTGATATTAATTTTATTTTCGTATAATTTTTTTCTCAAATTTTAATAAATTTTTAAAAATATTTTATAACAGCTTTTTTCTTTGTTTTAGTTACTGCATTTATACACACGCGCGTTGTGACGATATTCAATACATTTTTTGTGTGCGCGTTATCATTTCTGTAATTAAGAGTAAATTTTTAAAAATAATATTACGCTCAAAGAAAAATTATCTTCGAAAATCAAATAGATATTACTGAACAAAGAATTTTTAAAACTTTAACAACACAAAAAATGCTTATTAACCCTCTAACTGCGGATTGTTTTAAACCACTATTTAGAAGCAACGTTTGCAAACGTGTTCAAATACCGTTGAGCCAAGCGAGTTTTTATTTATATGGAAAGGTTTATTAGTATAATATAATCCAACGCTATAAAAGTACAATGTAAACACTTCATACTGTGAAAATCGCAGGATGCAGCAGAAAATAAACTTACCACCAACCCGCGAAAATCGCAGTCAGAGGGTTAAATATGACGTTTTCGGCTAACGTTCTTCCCGCGAGATGCGTGATATAACCAGCGGGAGTGGTCTCCCCTAAACTTTCTCGTATACTCCTAACAAATGCAGAGAAAAAAATAAGCTGAAAGGCAGTAAAACGAACAAGAACCCCTAATGCAGTGGAGGGGATAAAAAGCGAAAAGCCATACCACGATTTCCGAAGGTCATCCAAATCGGAAGTGGAATTAAAAGCCGTCGTGATTACCAATAGGGCTAGGTATACATAAAGAAAACGAAATTTGCAATTTGAACGCCTTTTTTTAACCGATTGATACAAAAATTGGACACAAATCTACCATTAGAGTAAGAAGGTCACATAGCAAATTTCATTCATCAAAGTAATTTTTTAAAGAAGCTATTGCGTTCAAAAGTATGCGATTATACAGACAGACAGTCAACCCTTTGACGAATTTGGCTCACAATTTTATACGGATCTACTTACAGAAATTTTAAAGTATTCTGAAGAGGACATATTTTCTATATCTATTGACTTACTTTCCAAATGAAATCGTGAAATGATCGTTTAATAATTCGGAAGTAAGATGGCTTTCTCATATCAGACCAACAATTATTTTTTAGTACTAAAACAATTTACTATTCCATTTCATCAGTATTAAAGAAAAAATTTTAAGTATAACCAGCGGGAGTGGCCTCCCCTAAATTTCTTGTATACAAAATTCGTCATTTCCCCCTCCCCCTGCGTGGATAAAAAATTCGAACCTACTGTAACCAAGAATGCAATGACTATCAGAAAGTTTTTCATTGTAGATGTAAAATTTAAAAAATATTTAGGTGAAGAATCAAATTCAAAGACATGTGTATGTATTAAAACTTAGCAATATTTATTTTCTGTCACACTTTAGCAAACCCCGCTAATGCAAGGGTGTGCGACGAGCGAAAAGAAAACAGGAGAAAATGACCTCGTTCGCTATTGCTAAATAGTTTGCGCATCGTGCAGACATTGCTTCTAGTACGCAAGTAAAAAAATTGAATATGCAATTTGAACGCTTTTTTTTAACCGATTGAAACGAAATTTGGCCACATATCTATAATTAATGTTGGCAACCGTCATACCAATTTTTATCTAAGCCAAAGGTTAAGGAGATATAATTTTTACAAGTATGCAATTATGCAATCCGACAGACCATCAACCCTTCGACGGATTTCATCCAAACTTTGATACGGACCTACCTTCATGATGATAAAACCTTTACCAAATTTTATCCATCTACCTATTCAAGTTTTGGAGTTATAGTGTTCACATGAACGCGGACAAACATACAGACAGACTTTCCGTAGACGCATTTTGTCCAAACTTTGATAGAAACCTACAAATTATGTGTAAAGATCACATACTAGATTTCATCCCTGTATCTCTAATAGTTATCGTGCTCACAGACACACAGATAGACATAATTCCAAAATTTTGTTTTTCGAACTCAGGGAGGTCTAAAACGTGGAGATTCGTCAAAATCTCGAGTTCGAATTTTTTGACGATTACAATACTTTCTATTTGTATACTTTGTATACGAGAAAGTAAAAATCGTTACTCACAGTATGCAATTGCTGATCAATCAAACCAGACGAAGACAAGACGCTCGAATCAAGCCTAAACCATTATCATGCTACTATGCTTCGGAATAGAGATTCGAATCTCCTTTGAACTTTAGTTATATGCGAACGACATGCCAAATTTCGTCCTTCTAACAACATTTTTTAGTTATCATTTTACAGACCGATAGACATTAGACACACGTAATTCCAAAAGGTGTTTTTTTTTCACTACTGGAGGTCTGAAACGTAAATGATAATGCCTTATCTTTGTATACAAGACAGTAAAAATGATTTATTAATAGTTAATGATTTAATTTACCCTGCCAAGGCAATCTCTATTTTTACAAACAATTCTTTATTTAAACTTGATATAGATAACGCTTTTAAAAGGATTGTAATAGCATTATGATGCTATATTCTTAGAATATATTATTAGGGGTGATTATATATATATAGCAGTGTTCTATACATATATTCTGTGTGCTTTACTTTCTCAAAATGTAGACCCAATATTTTTCTAAATTTTTTTGAACAAATATATCATTATACATTAAAAAATATCCGGGTGGTTCAAATTCGGCGGCTTTTCCCATTTCAAAAACCAACAGGTGAAGACAGTTAAAGTGTAAAACATATTTGTGTTTTTTGTATTAACTAGCTATTTCGTTAAATATCGAAATTAACCTAATTAAATAGAGGAATAAATTACCAAATTACAAAAATATTGAGTCATAAATTACCAACTCAAAAAAGTGAGTGTCATACGGTCAGTGGCAAAGGTAATTTTAAAAACTTGCAGTGTATTTTTTCTGCTAACCGAGGATATTTATCTATATGTATTCTTCTAAAAATGCATTGAACTCATAGGCACAATAATTTTTTACCATATATTATAAGTGACATTTTTATTTGAAAGTATAAGAGAAAATTGAAATGCAAGCACCTTTTTTTTTTCAGAGTAGGAGTTTTATTACCAGCACCCTGAAAATCATACAAGTCCATGGGGGGGAAATAAATTAACTAGTTTTGATATAGCTAAATTAAATGAAACACTCTTTTGGGATACAAACCTAAATACGCACGTTTACTTCGGTTCTGAAATATAAAAGAAACACAACAAAAACACGTGTACAAATAGAGGAAATGAGACAAAGTAAAAATGCTGATAAAGATTTATATGCGGAAATGAAATTCTGATTAAGCCAGCGAAACAAAAACAAGTGTAGCAAGTGAAGGAGTCGACTCCGTTGGAGGACACGTTCGGCAAACTTAAATACGACGTATCTTTCCACAAAGATGAAGAAATTTTGTATGATAAATTATTCTAGGAGGGAAATGCATTCCCGAGAAAACGAACCGTAGTTCAGTCGGAATGTGAATCGATGAAATAAAAGGGATTTATTCTGTGCCACTTTTCACGAATCCTTGTTTTTATGCAAAAGTACGAGGAGTCTGAAATCAGGAACTCTGAAGAAATTTTGTAACCTAGTCTGATCAGACCCTGATATTTAAACAAAACCTATTTTGATGGCTGTATTGTTTGTTAAGCTCAGTTAATGAATACTATCCCTGATCCTAACAAAAGTCAAGTAATAAATATTTGAATTTAATTATCATAAACTATTTTCGACATAATAAGCTTGTGACAAACAAGTTATTATAACTGGCGCTTTTATTGATGCGAAGTGTCATATTGACACAGATATTCCATAAAAATAATTGTCGCACAAGGCAACCTAGCCTGTGATCGCCGTAGCTCAGTTAGTAGAACACTGGACAATGAAGCTGCTTGTCTGTGGTCCGAATCCCGGCTATGGTAATTTTATCCAAGGACCGGTATTCTAGTTCAAAATGTTATTAAGTGTTTATTTATATCCTAGGCAATTTTAGATTTTTTTAAAGCTTTAGCTGGATGAATCTGGAATATTTCTTAAGAGCACATAAATATTGAGTTCTACAAGTTGTGGACAAGTCCTCTGTTCTCTTGTGTTAAGAGTTGTTTCGAGGTAATAAATCTACTTTATTGTTAAATCGTATTCTGAAATTCTTTGCATTTTTGTGGCAATGAACATGTATGAATGTCAAGGGTTCTTTAGAAGGATTGTTGCATTTATATATGTAGATAAGTCAAAAACTAACCGCATTTCAGCCAGAAAAATACTTCTAATGAGAAATTTGGCTGCTGAGCTCGCAGATGTAAGGTTTATCGCTATCGCATCATTTCTGTTTATTCTGTTGAAGAGAAAACATATTAGCACTGCTGACAGTGTACACCAAGAAGGAAGAGCGAAGAGTCATCTGTTTCCTCTGGTTGGAAGGTGTTCCCGGAGCTGAGATAATCCCCCCCCCCCCCATTTGATGCATATCACGGACTTCGCTTTTCTTCAGAACAGGACTTACAAGACTCTGTGCATTAATAGTCGGCCGTCCAACCAAACACCTTCTTCTCCTTCGGAACACACAAGATTATGGACCACAGGACTAAATGCATCACAAAGGCAGGTGAATATATCGAGATATGATGTTTTTATCCTTGCCTCCCTAAAGTTCAAAAATTAAGTGTGCATAATTTATGAGCTCATCGAACCACCAAATATGACAAAATAATCCAGATTCGGCGTAGCATATTAGGCATTGGTGAAGTGTTTTTTTGGGGAGGAGGGGGCAAATTCTTCAAAAAATTTCAATTAATATAAATTAAGGTGGTACTCAGAAGCATTGTAGCGTTTCTCTATGTAGCTTCAGGACACATTATTGCACAAAATTATGTGACTCCGCTGATGGCTCTGGTGGCTTGAATTGTTACCTTAGAACAAGGAATGATACGAAGAGTCGTTGATCATTCTTTAATAAAAACATATTTCGGTTATAGGATATTAATATTAGAATTTACGATATTTACGCAAATATTTTTTTAAAGAAATCAAAATCTCCTGACCAATGATCCATCCATATGTGCTCTCGGGTCTATTTTACAGGTCCGATCAACACTCTCACGCAGGGGGGTCGCCTTCCCATTCTCTTTTCATATCGCCTCCTAGGTTATTTACCCATTGTTCTACAAACATAACTCTCTCTTGGGAATTTCACAAGCAACTGTGGCTATCTGCTGATGAAGAGTTAGTTAGATGAAGTTTAGTTACCTTGCCAACATATACTAGCAGTCTAGGTTAGCCAGGTCATTCCCAGGGGTGTAGTGGAACCGGAACGCAGTTCCGGTGCTGCTTTTTTTTTTTACGAGAAATAAATAACAAAAGATTGTGAAAACGTCCTTAAAACAGCGAGATTTTTGTCACCCATATTAGAGCGTTCCGGTACGCATATTTACAAACCCTACACTGATAGAACTGAGGCAGGAAATCGGACGATATGATTGGTTCGCTTCGCCGAGAGCCGATGACGTCGTTCTTTGCTCTCGTGCGTGTACTTTTCATTAGTATAATTTCTTTCAGTGTGGGATGTTTTATTTTTTTATGACATTTTAAAAAATAATTTCATTTTTAAAAATGTTACAACCCACGGAAGAATGTTTTCTGTGCTCAAATGTGGGAAAACGGAGAAGAAAAGTAGGACGACTCTTGTTTTGTTATGATTGCCGTACGCTAGGTACGAGAGCTGGAAACGACGTCACTGCTCCTCGTAGCCAATGATATGGACTGATTTCCTGCCTCAGTTCTATCAGGGTAGGGTTTGTAAATATGCTTCCGGTACTGGTTTTGGAGCATTCCGGCACTGCTTATTTTTTACGAGAATTAAATAACAAAAGATTGTAAAAACGTTCTTAAAACAGCGCGATTTTTATCACCCATATTAGAGCGTTCCGGTACTGGTTTTGGAGCATTCCGGCACTGCTTATTTTTTACAAGAATTAAATAACAAAAGATTGTGAAAACGTCCTTAAAACAGAGCGATTTTTGTCACCCATGTTAGAGCGTTCCGGTACCGGTTTTGGAGCATTCCGGCACTGCTTATTTTGCGAAAACACCACTGGTCATTCCTTAAGGCTGGTTATCGGAAGGCATCGCGATCAATTTCGTGCCACTTTGAAATTAAAAGAACTTTTCCACGACGATGTAATTACATGTAAGTATCCAAGATGATGAATATCCGTCAATGGAAAAAATATAACCGTGCATCATAATTAAGTTCGTGCACATGCTTCTCGAGCACATCTACGTCGAGCACATTTCTTTTCAAAAAAAATTAAAAATGTATTATCAATAAAGCGGCGAGAACTTATACAAATACTCAATATTTCTCAAGTAAAACCTTTTCTGTTGCGAATGTAATCGACTAAGGAAGAATCAAAGGGCGATGGAAATTATTCAGATTTAAAGAAAGGAAACAATTCCTTTAATGTTATATCCATTTTGGGGCAAGAATGAATGCCGGACCGTTTAGCTTCCGGTCCCGAAAATGCGATACGTAAGAAATATGCGGAAAGAAGGTGCTGTCCAAACCTCTTCTCATATATTTTGATGCATTATTTCTGTTATCCTGGAACAAATAATTACAGGAAACCGATAAGTAGTCGCAAGTTCTCCAACTGTGTATAAAAAATGACAAAGTAGAGGAAGAGGGGAATATTTCATTGTAACAGGACAGTGCGTCATCGGATAAACTAGTAGGTCTGAGAATTTTGTGCAAAATGTAGGTGAATAGTTATATTACCTTTGTGTCGTTCAACATTTTCTATATCAAAAAAAAAATTACGTGATATATTTTTCTTCTAGGCTGGAATGAGTTTTGAGATTTCAAAGAAAGTAATGACAATAGCATAGTCTGTTTTGTAATAGTTTTCGATCTTGGACAATAATTATTCTATTTATTAAAAAAAATAGTACAAAATTAATTTTAACGCTTTTAACTAAAACGCTTTAATAGACGGAGATATCTAAGTAATTCTGTGTCATACCTATTAGCACAAGGTGCTCTACAATATTGCTATGATATCTTCACGATATACGCGAAATATCGAACAACATCGGGCAATATCTTCTGCTAATGGGGGACAGTTTCATATATCAGTGTTTCGCAACAAACGAAAACATGAGCGTTTTCCAAACACAAAGCTATGAATTATAGATAATTCGTTGGACGAATCGAATCACCTTTTTATTTATTTATAACGGTTCTTTGCCATGCTTAAAAAAAGCGTGACCGTGTTTTGATCATTGTAAACATAGTTTACAAGTAATATCATTAATATGCAAACATCAACAACACGAAAGACATGATAGTTAATCTTTTAAATAGGCATTTACGTGCTTCTATCTCTCTTTTTTTTGCAGAGAAGATGAATTACCTATTGTTATTTTTCCCTTCTGCAGGACCACAATTATGCTACTTTTTTCGGCACCAAATTAAGAGGTGGATGCTTAAATAATAAATCGTAAAAATTAGCCTCCTTTTTCAGACCAGCGTCATCTTCATACTAGAAACATCTTCCACTTTCTTGTGTTTCGGATGGGCTCTACTCATGAAATTACTTTCTGAAAATTTTTCGTAAATATGTAGAGCCCAGTGTTGCAAAATAAGAATTGCAATTTTTGTATATGTTCATGTCAGGCCAAACTTCATTTTAAATAAGGCCGAAATCTGATAGTTTAAAGGACACACTGACGTTCCGCTAACTTTAATTAGAAATGGGAGAGTTTTCACAAAAAAGAATATCAATAAAATGACTCGCAACTAAATTGATATACAGCTAAATTGATGAAAATAACATTGTGGTATCTTTTTACCTACAACTGGACGTAGTTATGCCGTAAGTAACAAATTCCAACACAACATTTTGAGATAGTAGTCTGTTGCATGCAAAAAATTGCAAATGGTTCGATTTTCGATAGAAGATTATATTCTTTTAGGTCAAGTTTTTTATAATGAACTTGAAATCCCGAAAAGGATAATTGTTCCTAACTACATAAACTACGTCCAGTTTTAATTTTCAAAATTACTAGCGATGAAATCTCATTCTAATTCACTTCAGCGAGCATCAGTTACACGACGGATACTCAGATTATTCATAGACACTCAATATATTGCAAGATACGAAATCCACTGTTCCATCCCCCAAAATCGCGTACGCTTTCCTTTCTGATTTTGCCCCTCAGATAGCGCCTTCTACAGGCGTCAATCTTTTACATTTATACATTACTAGCAGTACGCGCACGAAGTTGTCCGTGGAATCAGGACTTTAACAAAATGAGAAAAAAAAACCGCGCACAATGACATCAAAAAGTTGAAAACAAAATCAAAACAAAAGATACACATTTTTTTATTTTCCTGCTTTTTTTTCGCGCTACAGTTCAGAGTACGTTAATCCAAAACAATATTACAAAATTGGAACGTGAAAATCATTATTATACAGCAATCAAAATACAAATCAAATCCGAAAATAATAATCGAAGTAATTCATTCAGGTGAAGGTCATGAGGTATCCTGCGCGTCCGCCAATCAAAATTGGCATCAACGTTCCGAAGAAGTGCCGCACGAGGAACTCGATCGAGAAAAATAACTCTCAACGGCCCAGAAAGAAATTAATTTAAAAAAAACAGGAAAAGATATTTTAACCATTCTTGTTTTAAATCTGACAGAACCGTTCTAGTTATAAGCTGAAAAAAATTGAAAATAGTAGTGTTATTAGAAAGTCGGATGCAACAAATTTAAAAACAAAACTAACATTTAGATGGCAAAACTGACTATTTTTTAAAAAAATTCTCAAAATTCAGTAAATTACGTTAGAAATTCAAAACTGACTTCATTAGAACGGAAATCGCGTGCTCTTTCCAATGGTCTATCTATTTTTGTCGTACAATTACTCGAAACCATTCTATTGAGAAATTAGTGCGGAAAACATTAAATAAAAAAAATTCTAGATTAAAATTTAAAATTTCGGCTTCGAGGTGCATTCAGTCACCATTATGACTACCTGTGTGCCAAATTTCATGGCTGTAAGTGCGATAGATTCGTCTGCACATCGCAGACAAACAAACACATACACGCACGCACACAAACATTGCCTTTTATAAGTATAGACATGCAATCAGCCACTGTATTTTTTTTTTCCTCTTCCTTTCTTCGCAAAACATGGTGCGCCATCTGTCGCAGACTATCAAACCATTCTATCTCTTCAGGGTCTGTGCTAAGATCCAAATTCAGCCAACTCAATTCCCAAACTACGACAAACAAGCATGCAAAATCAAATTTACCGCGCCGTTGCAAAGTACTTCAAAATTAGAGCAGAAATTTACTTCGATTTAAACCATTTCCTTAATATTTACTAATACTTGTGTTAAATTCCTTATAATGCTGGAAAATGTTGTCCATAGACCCCAGAGTTTGAGCTTCATTCAGTAAGACCTGATGTTCAACAACTGGAGACATGTATTCGCTTCGATTATCGGCTCTGTGTTGTCGAACCAAGGGATCTGTTTGAACTGTACTCTGTCGACGGCCTAATCTTTCATACTTTCGAAACAAGACAACAGCCACAGACTGGTAATCTGACGAATAATTTTCTATTTATTTCTAACTACTTGATATAAATATCGCTGAGCAATGCTTTTCTCCTTAATGATTCAATTGGTTTAAAGACGAAGTTTCCGTCCGTAGATCCAACGTAGAAACTTTGACCTGGTTTGACAGTTCATTCATATACAGTAGAATCTCCCTACAACGAAGTCTCCCTACACCGAATTTCTCCCTATAACGAAATTTTTAATCGGAATGTTAAATAACATTCAAAATATTCTCCATATAACGAAGTGGTTGTCTTCCTATAACGAATTTTTTCAGGCCTTTATCTTTTCGATTTTTGTCATTTTTGAAGAAAGTTGTTAATTTCTGTGCAAACAAATCGCTCGCACGTGCCTGTTTCTGGAACCACTCGCATTGTTCATTCCAGCAATAACACATAACAATAGAATGCTACGAGAAGAGTAATGCAGTTGTGGGGACCTGGGTTTCTACGGGTCAAGATTCCAAGAATCGGGTTGGAGTGGGGGGTGGGAACAGCAAATGGATGTGACAATGCGCATTTTATGTTTATCCGTACTAGTACATATTATTCTCTAAATTGGTGAATTGTCTTCACTTTTGAGCATTTTATTTATACAATAAAAATTAGTATAATTTTAACAAATTTATAATAAATATTGTTTCATTTTTAATTGAAAGTCATAATTAAATATTTTTGAACTTATCGCACATACTAAAAGGTTTGTAACATTTACTTAAATAACTGCAAAAATCTCTAATCTCCGTATAACGAAATTTTCTCTATAGCGAATCTTTCAAATGGAACCAAGCGATTTCGTTATAGGGAGACTCCACTGTATTTCAAACGCATTTTTTTTTTATTTCACTGTGGTGGTGAGAGTCTAACGCAAAGGGTCAAAGAGTGGTATAAGAAGAAGTTTATAGGCTTTTTTTAAATCAGGGCCAGAGTATTAAATAGACAAAGTAGGCAACTGCCTATTGGCCCCGCAACTTTAGGGGGCACGAGGTCTTGAGATTTGTTTATTTTTGCGGTACTTTATGTTCTATTTCAAAATAATTTTATGATCTATTTTCATTTAATTTACAAAGGCCGTGCACTCGATCTATTCAAATTAAAATAAAGTATCGTTAATATTTTGGAACATTATTCTAACAACATTCCTGATTAATATCTTTTGCCCCTTTTATAAAATGTTTTATAAATTAAAAAAATTCTGCTTTATAATTTAAAAAATTATTGATCCTATAATTAAATAGTATTTAGAATGTGTTAAAAAAAGTTTTGTGATTTTTTTTTACTATTTTGTATAAAATTACTTTTTAATTTTGCATTTTTATACACGATACAATGAAATCCACTCTTTTAAAAGTGATTTGCAATTAAAAATGTTTTACTGTTTCCAGACCTAACAATTTGCTAATTAAAACTGTCTATATAGAGATTAAATTAAAATTTATACAAAAATATCTGGTTTTGGAAGTTGTGGAGGGAAAAAGGGAGGCCCCGAGAATTGCATAGCCTAAGGGCCCCTAGAAACGTTAATCCGGCCCTGTTTTTTATATTAGATAAGTATCTTCATGATCGAAAATATTTTCTTGGATCGAAATGGAATCATTGATGGAAACGGTTTAAGAAGCTCTGTTCTAAAAGATAAGTAGGAACTTGAACAAACCGCATTCTAGGTTCATTGAATCCATCATAATAAGCAAATGTTAAAGAGAATTATACTCAAGAACTTTCAGCATTAACAATTAGTTCGAATAGACGGTTAGGTGTTGAATAAAAATATGTATCGATAAAAAAAATCGAATTAATTTTTTTAGTAATCCTAAAAAGATGTGAATAGAAATAAAACCAAAAAATGCTGAAAATTAGTTAAAGGTCAAATAAAATTGTTTAGGTCAAGCTTTTCGGGAGTCGAAATTTATGTGTGGCCTTGATAAGGTATGTATGATAATCCTGGTTAGTTCAAATATTTCTGAAAACTTAAGCTAAGTGTAACTTTTATGACTTGAATCATTTGTCCATAAACAGATTCCATTCTGCGATTTCACACATGCCACGACTTTTTTCGATTTGTATAGAATCTTTTACATACACCCACGTTATACTTGTCAGTTGAAACGAGAAAGTCCAGCAACTTGACAAGTACGAACCTAATAAAGGCACGCGTTTTCCTTCAGTGAATTTATCTTATTCACGTATGCTTATCTTTCTGGATGAAATGTATAAAAAAAACATAGAAACACACTCTAAGGATGACATAATATATGAAAAAGAACGTAAATCTGCTATAGAATAATTTAACTCTCAAGCATTATTATTATTTTTTTTGAAAAAAAAATCTGATTTTTTAAAAATAAATCTGATTTTTTTAAATTAGATTTTTCTTTTTTTAAATTTACTTTATCATTTAGAAGTATACAAGGATATTATTGTAATCGTAAAAAAATACGACCTCGTGATTTTGATGAATCTCCACAATTCACTCTTCCTTCAGCTCCCCAAATATGATTTTTTGGAATTACGTCTGTCTGCCAACACGATAACTCCAAAATAGAATTGACTGTCTGCGCATCTGTCTATTCTTGCGTATTTGAACGCGATAATTTAAAAACGCAACAAGCTAGATGGGTGAATTTCAGTATATTGCACCAAAATTGTAAATCATGTCTAATTTTGCACTAAGTCCGTAACCGTGCAGACTGCCTAGTTATTTGTCTGTCCCTGTGTATGTGAACACGATAACTAAAAAGCACAAGAAGTAAGATAAGAGAGATTTGGAACTTGGTCTTCGCACCCAAATTATAGATCTGTGTCTGTATAGAGACAGTAAATCAGCGGAAAAATCCAAAATGCATACTCTATTTTTCTCAATATACTACGAAGCTAAACTCAAAACGCGCCTTATTGTGTAAGTAAATGTACGAGAAAGTTGAAAAAAGAGTACTTCCTCTAAACTGAATATCGAGTATATTTTATAAGCGCCTCGATAAAATGGTTGAATTCGTTGCGCAAAAAGAAATCTGCAGTTTTTATCAATTCTCTCGAGTAAAAATTTTCAATGTTATTATTGCAATGGTAACGGAAATGGAATTTCAGAAAACGATTTCAGTACAAAGAAAAACAATCATCAGTCAGAAGAAGCGATATTTCTCATTACTCAACTCCAACAAGATTGAAAGAATTGTTTCATTCATTTCCTTGAACACTCTAATTAATTTTACTGCATATAAAAACTGAAATGACATTGAACAAGAATCATAAACTCATCCGTAGAGGATTATTAAGAATATAAAGATTTCATATATTTTTTTACTTATTAGCACTAATTAAAATTCTTGCTATGAAAGTATTTTCAGGAACTTCAGAATTATTCTTATTCGGTCAACATAAAAAATACCTGAAAGATGTTCGCCATTTTTTTTTAGAATTCACAAAAAAAATTAATCTGATTAAAAACATTTATTCTCTGCTTTTAAAATGAAGAGAAAGAGTTGTAAGTTATTTTTCTAAACAACATCGTCTTATTTATTTTTAGTTTTTACTACATGAAAACGGACGCATAGGGATTATGTTTTTTTTTAAATTAAAAATGGTGTAAATAGAATAATTTTTCAAACAAAATAGTGCCTGCGTAAATTTAACAAAATTATTTTTCCTCGGATATATGAAAATGTATAAAAAAATACTTCTAATGCCATACGGTTTGGAAGTTCCATTTATTATTAATCATACCAAAGAACAGAATCTCTAACGCAAACGTTCACAATCTGCGGTACGCGAAGGACCAATTGGGGGTACACGAAATCGAATTCGGTAATGGCGGACACAAGAAAACATAAGGGATTAAAAAATTTGCAAAAATTTTGTTTCCCCAAGTTCGTGTGAAATGTAAATTCGTGTAGAATAAAATATAAAATCAAAAATAAACCCTGCGAATGTTATAAAGTTAATTCGAGTCATTTGACTCTTAAGCTGACCTAACCCCTTAACATTATTGATAGAAACCTTTTTGTATAGGCGGATGGTTGGAGGGCATATGACAGTAGGGGGTACGCGAAAATAAAAAGTCCATTTAAGGGGAACGCGAAGGGAAAAAGTTTGGGAACCCCTGCTCTAACGTATTTGTTTTAAGGTGACTGTTTTGGTAATTAATTTCGTATAAATTTCTTTCTTGTCAAAAATAGCATTCATGCACATAAAATTTAAAGATATCAATTAATTAGCAGAAATTAAATTTGATATTCTGCTTTCAAACCATTTGAATATAATGAGTAATAAACACATTTATGTTTTTCCTCCGGAATTTTTTAAAACCACATCGGCCCACTCACCCATAGTGTATTTTGATTGAGTGGGCTGATGTCGGTTTGAAAAAAAAACCCCATAAATGCGCTTATTATTCATTATAATCAAATGGTTTGAAAACCCTAGTTAGCTAGGGATCATGTTTTATTGCAATTTTTAACTTTTACAAGTATGATCAAACATAATATGAACCACAATTCTCTTGACGCTCTTTGTTCGCTGTGTCACGATTTGAAATAAAATTGCCTAGTACTTATAAATATTCCTTGCATTATTTACATTTTTGATGTATTGAATGTGGTAATGAATGATGGAATTATAATAAAATATATTTATTTATGTTCAACATAACCAATACTAAATTAGAAATTACATCGAGACGATAATCACTAGTACCGTTCTTGACGAATGTTCTTATTGCATTCGAAAAATATGGAATTATGGGATGACAGAAGACATTTCTACCAGCCAATGAAAAGCAATCAGACTGTTCTTGCAGCCAATAAAGTGCAAGGGGCTATAACAGCTGATATTCTAATAGTTTACACCACAGAGAAGAAGATTTACATCACACATTCTTGTATACGAATTAAGGAAAAAGTAAAGTAATCAAGAAATCCTGTCTTGAGAGTTGGATGAATCTTTGCATTTTAGATCTCCTTTAGACCGAAAAAGATACTCTTCTTCTTTCTCTGAGCTCCGTTTCTTTTGTGAACATGGTAACTCAAGGATGGAAAGAGCTAAACGAATGAAATTTGGTATATGGTTCTTGTACCAAAATTAGAGATTTGTATCAAATTTTGGATGTCAAGAGGAAATCTGTCTCTTTGTCCGTATGCGTGTAAACACGATAACTCAAAAGCGCATTGAGCTAGATGTTTCAAATTTGGCATTCGGTTTTATCACCGAATATAATTTTGGATCAAATCCGTCAAAGGATTACGAAAGGTGTCTATTCGTTTGTACGTGAACACTATAATTCAAAAATGTACATAGATGAATAAGAATGCGCATGTGGTCTTATCCCCAAAATTGTAATTCTGTATTAAATTTTGGACCAAATCGGTTAAAGGAAAGATATTCAAAATTCATATTCACTATTCTACAAAGCACAAATCCAGCCATATTGACAGAGTCTACCGTTGTTTTCAATGACTTCATACAGAAAAAATTCTTCACTGTTCTACAAAGCCAGCCATATTGGGTAAGTATACGAAAGAGTCAACAGAAGTTTTCAGTGGCTTCATACCGAAAATTTCTGCTTCGCTGCTCAATTTCGATGAACATAAAGAATGACCGAACCGAATAATCAAGTCGTATGTTCAATAAATTGTTACTCCTCTCTGGGAACTGATAGCATCATTCAAAAGTCTAACGTTTCCATAAGGATTAGGGAACTACACTTATTGGAACACCACTTTCGAAATTTCAGATGACTTAATTACTTCCTTTTCTTGTGGCCTCCACATTTCAGTTGATTGCACTGCTTTTAGCCAATAATACCACATAATCTATTCGAAAACGGGAATAGTATCAAGATGAAAATGCAAATGAGCTTAAAATACTGCACACGTTCCTGGACCGGAAATAAACATGTTTCGAAAGCTTTTACCTTTTATCCGTTGCAGTTCAGTACTTCTGCTACAGTGTGCATTCTAATTTTGTGTAGTAACTTTCCATCCGATGTTATTCAAATCATTTAATGTTTAAACGATGGCATTTATTTGCATCCATCTGGAAGGTTGAGCTTAACGTATCACGCTCAACGCATGTACTACTTATGAATCAAAAGTGACCTCAAAAAAGCACGGTGTTATAATAATTCTGACAGCAGAGTTTTTCATCATACAGTGGGGAGATGGAAGTATGTAATATGCTTTCATCTATTAAATGTTTTCAGTTTCAGTATAAACCGGGGAAGATTTATATTATGAAAAATAGTAATATAATTATTATTTGTCATTATAATAATAATTATATTTATAAATTATAATTATTATAAGAATATATATTTTTATAATAAACAATAATCGAGTCCCCTCCCCCCTCGACTTTCTCGTATACTCCTGTAATATGTGTTCAGTGTTTAGCTCCCTACGCAGTGAAAAGTCTCCAGTATACATTTTGAACCTCTTTCCTGCGACAGATTCAATCCAAAATTTAATACAGATGCACCGTTTGGATGTCAAGATCACATACCAAATTTCATTTATCTCGCTCATTGTATTTCCGAGTTATTATGTTTGCATGCACTCCAGCAAACAAACAGACGCAATCTACCCGTTGATGGATTTAGAGCAGAATTAAACATACATCTACAATTTTTGTGTTAAGATCATACACTAAAATTCACCCATTTGGCTTGTTGCATTTTTAAGTTATCGTGTTCGCAGACGCACGAGTAGACAGATTGGCAGGCAATCAATCCGTTGGCGGATTTAATTGAAAAATTCGATTCAGAATATAATTTTAATAATAAAACCAAATTTGATCTATCTAGCTCGTTGCATTTTTGAGTTATCGTGTTCAGATGATTATCTTTAGTATACTTCAAAGCATATTGTGTAAGCGGCATTTTGTGTTACTATACGAGATGGGAGAACGCTCTATCATTTTTTTATGATTTACTTATTATAAAAAAATTGTCACTAATTAGGCTCCGCAAGTTGTCCCGTTTTGAAACTAAGCCAAGATATTTTGAGACGGCATTCGTAATTTTGAATTACGGTCAGATGACAAGAACATCATCTGAGCCCGAGTTTGTATCTGCTGCTCTGAGTCTCTCTTGGCCCCCGCCAATCATATAAGTCTCTAAACCCATATGGTGAGTTGGTAAATGTGGGTAGTGGAGTAGAGGCTCTGCGGCTTAAAACTAGAAGTCCGTCCTCAATAACCCTTAAGCCCCGCTCCCACGGTCCGTGTTTCCGCGATCCTTGTCCATATTACGCCTAATCTCCCGTCGTGGGACCGCAAAGAATCGGTGTTGCTCTAGGGTTTGCGGGGTGACTCGAACGTTCCGGAGAAATGTCGGTAAATTCTCGGACATCAAAGGAAGCGAGTCGATGGACGGAGACCTCAGTATAGTTCCTATGCGAGGTTGTAGATTGTGTATGCGTCGCGAGAACAATGCGTCTGGTCGAATCCCGACAGGCAATAAATCCCCAACAACGTACGTAGAAAGCCGAAACACGGACTATGGGAACAAGGTTTTACAAACAAAACGGGATATTATTCTTACAAATCAATGATCCAATTGCGGCACTGAATAGCAGTTCGGTTTCTTCACACTATTTATACCACAACGAATAATTCAATTTCAGACGGGCAATATCAATTAATAAATATTGAAATTAAAAAAAAACATATATTCTTTTTTATTTGTTTTCCAGAAAATTCTAGCGTTTAACTCAATCAATAAGAGAAAAAGCCATGCAAGCGAAATCCTTTCATCCACTTTCATGTAACAAGCGCTTAGAGAGGAAATATTGCACCGTTTGTATTCATAATCTCCTTAAGATCTTTCTACGTGTCGCATTTTGGCTTCCATACCCTTTATTGCATGGAAAAACGTGACAAGCTTAATAGAGTCGAATCTGTGATACGGGGAATTCATATTCTTCTTCTCCGCCCACTTTATTTAGAGATTAAGATGATAAAAGAGAGTTGTATCGATTGGCTTGGAACTAAAGTTTCTCGCCTACAAACGATGCCATTCAGAATACGCGAGTTAAAGGATTAATAGTAAGGTAAACTTGTTATGATAATTTGCTCGGTAATAAGGGGATATTCAACAAATTATTTGTTATGGACCACCATTATAGGGTGGATCTCTTTTATTGAAAATAACGAAAACGCTGCAATATGCATTCCAATCCAAAGTATTAAATAATTTTATGACAACGAAATACTATAGTCGAAGACGACTATAATTAAGTATAAGGGAAAACAACAAAGTGTATCAGTACGCACTAATAAATAGTCCTGAATAAGATCCTAATCTACTTAAAAGTTCATTAATATATGTTAGAACATATTTTTATTTTAAATACTAATAGTTGGTGTTCTGTAGAATAAAACTCCACATTTAAAACAGAATTTGGTTAGTTTCATGGAATTCTTCCTCTATACAACTAAAGGCATAGAGACACGGTGATGCGGCTGATAGTGGCTTTCTAAGTTCTGTCAACTTGAGTTGTCATCGCTTTTATTCAGATATCCCGGCCTTTTCTTGTTTGCTAAATAATCACATACTTGTTTCAGTTTCACAACAAAAAACGCGATGAACATGTTAGCAAGAATTTTCAGTTATTTATCATTCAGTTGCTATGAACAATATATCTTAGCTACTCTTGAATGAACAACAATAATTGTTTTCTAAGTAGAGCACTTTATTTTATATAGTCTACTATGAACTTTCTTAATTGTTTATGCTTAAATGGGGTTTTTTTAAAAAACAAAACAGCTGTTCCTAAGTAAATAAGAATATAATTTATTTATTCCTTTTTTGCGAGAATAAGACCTAACTAAAAAAATAAGCTTTAGTATGATTTTTAGGGATGCTAGTAGACACTAGTATCTAGATGCTAGTAGTGCAGGGGTGGAGAACATGCCTCCTTACCAGTTCTTTTCAATTTGCATTGAAATAATATAATTGTCTGTAATATAATAATAATTACAGAACAATAACCCTTAGGATTCTGCTCGTGTGGCCTTTTGCGCATAGGCCCCGAAATCTAATGAGGCCTTTATTGCAAAAAGGTTCCCTTGCACTAGTGTTCAAAAATTAAGATTCAAGAGGTTTGGTTTGCAGCTGTGCGAACCAACGGTCCGTATGCTTAAAACCATGTTTCAAAATTCTTACTCCATATTTATCTTCGAGATCTTTTGAGTCTTTTGCTACTCGCTTTTATTTAATTTATCAAATTTCATGTTTGTAAAGATAGAATTTTGTAATCGATTTTTCACTCACTCGATGTGCTAGAGTTCTAAAATTTTGTACACTTGTGTATTCCCGACGGCAATGCAATATTTTCCGAAATTAATTATCAATTAGTTTAAAGTTTCGATTTTAAATCAAGAACAAAATTATTTGTTTTTCCAAAAGCAGCTGTAAACTTTTCTGGCAGAATAATACAAAAACATACACATTTGTCAAAAACTGAAGATTTCACCTGCTGCTAATTATATCGTATGTTTGAGGTAAGAAATTAAGAATATAACAAGAAAATAAGAAATAAAAAATGTATTCTTAAAATAAGAATATAATACGAAAAAGAAAAAAATATATTCTTAGATTAAGAATAATACGAACTTGAATACTTAATATTCTAGTAGAAGGTTAAAGATGTAGAATATATAGGCGAATTAGAATATTTATTCTTATAAATTAAAAAATATTATAAGATAAAAATAATTTACTTCAAGATGAAATTTTACATTTTTTTAGAATACGGATGTAAAATTATAGAATATATTACATAAAAGACTAAAAACTAGAAATTAAACAATTAAATGTAAAAACTTTTTTAAACACACTTTTATTAGTGTACTAAAAAATAGAATTTTATATTTTAATTATTTTCTACTTTTTAGTCTTTAATTTCTAATTCTTTATCATAAATTTTATGGAATCTTGAAATCAATATTTCTCAAATTCACTGCCAGGTGGCGCCTTTCATATTTAATTAAATTAATCGATTAATTTATAATTAACACGTTGAGTACGCGTGCAAATTTCATTCAATGCTTTGAAATAGCCGGTGAGGCCATGCTAAACCATGCCGGCTTAATGTGTTAAGTTAAAATATTAAAATAGTGTATTGTCAATGAAAACATACAAATGTACAAAAATTCAAAACTCTAGCATATCAGGAAGTGAGTGAAGAATATATAACAAATTTCCATTTCCAAATAGAAACAAGACAAGATACAAGTGTGGCTAGAAAAGAATCGGTCTGCTTATGTTACAGAGGAACGACAAACAAGTGAAGAACAAATGACACATGGCTTTGTCATAGTTTCCCTCCTCTACTACCTGTTGAAGCTCCAAACCCGCATATCGCTCCGTTCGGTTGTAACCTTAGTTAGAAGTGATTCGTTCATGTACGCCACTCAGGAAAAGAAAAGAAAAAAGTGTTAAGTGTTCAGAAGGAGCAGCGTTTTAGCGTGAAATTCGGCTTGAATAATAATAATAATTTGAATATAAATAATAATAATAATTTTAAACTTGAATAATTCGTGACAAAACTTATTCACTGTTGCAACAAATGTACATAAATGAGTATTTGCCACGTATACAAGTTTGTGGCTCATTGAAAAGGTTTAACTTCCAGAAGGGATTGATAGCTTACCTCCCACAACCAACCCCATCGGGGGGGGGGCATGATTTCACGGATGCGAAGCTGCTGTATAAGTAAGCAGGTTCTCGCCTCCCCTGATGGCACAATAATGGTGGTGGGGCTCTTGGGGCCCACCTCCGATGACAGGTCGTACCCCGGTAAAACGGGAGGTTGTTACAGGAGCCGCTCGTAAAGGGCTATTATGTTGGAAACACAGTGCCTAACTATCTGTCGCGGCGGCTGGTGATTCAACGTAAACCCGGATGCTAAGGCAGGGCGGGGTGATGATCTTCGCGCATCATCTCCCACAGGTAGCCATAACCACCGATAATACTATCGGTGGTTATGGCCTACCCCCTGTCTGACCAAGTTCGAGATGTTTTTCGTCATCAGAGGCATTGTATATATTGATTGAGTCCTGAAGGCCGACCCTGTAGGGAAACGAACTGAAGTGAACGGATCGTCCTTGGATCCTCCGTAGTATTTCCTCCTCATTATTCCAATAAGAACCGAAACTATAAACGTTTCACATAGATATTTACGTCTTCTCTTGATATTTATGCTGTGTAATGTGTGCGTTTAAGATGTGTTGTGCCAAGATTAAATATTATTTGGAAATGCAAATGATTGTGTCGCTGTTTGAATATTTATTTTGAGTAATTAACCAGATGAAAGAGGAATCGGGTGTAAAAGGTCCTGCTAAATTTGAGATACTTCTGAAATGAATTATTTTTCAGATATGAGTAAAAGTGGGAAAACAAATTATGGTTTCTTTACCAAGACAATGCAGTGCACATCGAGACGTTTTAAGCCTCATTGTAGAACAACCACTCTATTCACCTGATCTAGCCTTATGTAACTCCTTTTTATACCCATGGTCAAAATTAATTAGATTTGAGACTGTAGATACAGTAAAAGTAAATACAACGGAAGTGATGAAAGGACTTGAAGAAAATGACCTGAAGTTCTGCTTCGAACGGTGGACAATTCGTATGGATCGATGTAGGGATAGAGGAGGGGAAGCACACTGAAGATGATATCAAAAGTGTAAAAAGTTAAAAATAAAAATTTTAAAGCCATCAAGCTGGTTATTTTCTAGCCATACCTCTTGAGTGTGTAAAAAGATGTATTTAAAAAACACACTTTTAACAAAGTAGAAAATTTGTACACAAACAAAATCAAAGTAGCATTTTCTGTTGAAAACTTTACGAAAGAAGAAAATTTTTTAATTAAACATCTGGAGGTCAAAGAAAAAATCGCAAAAACTTGAGGCGCTGAAAAATTAAGAAAAGAACGATATTAAGTTATAATAAATATCATAAGAAAGAAAAAGTCCATAAACATTCATTATATAAAGATGAATATAGGGCAAAACGTTGTTTATACGTCTTTAAAGGGACTGACGTAAAACGACATATAAATGGAAAGTCCTATAATCGAAATTTTAATAACTAATTGACTAATACAAATTTAATTGTTAATAATATACATTCATTTAAAAATAATAATTGTTAAGTTATTTTTCAACATAGTACTAGTATGTTATTGCATAGTATTGAAAACAGTAATTAAATTTTAAAATCGAACATTTATCATAATAGAGTGAAAAATCAATTTTATAGCATACTAGCCGCCTTCGGCGACCAGCTTGATCGCCATTAATAAAATTTCAACTAAATCACTTATAAATAACTTTATGTTCATTGTACTCTTAAAAAGTAGTTTTAAACTTCAAATTGCTATAGACATTTAACCCGTGTTCATTTCGTAGCCTTGCACTCTTTTTCTGTTACCTATCTATATTAATGTAAAATACGCAGTTGGTTTCAATATTACATTGGCACGGCACATTTGACGTCCAGAAGCACGCTAGTTGGCTTAGAACATGCTGATAAAAAGAATGAAAACATAGCAACGATAATCTTTCAGTTTACTGGATTATTTCATTATATTTTAACTATCTTGAGGACTTCCTCAACAGATTTCACAGAAAAAAATTATCAAATAAACTAAATTAGTACTAAAGACATGCAATAAAATTGATTTATCACACTATTGTGATAAATATATCTTCAGTACTTAATACCACATTTCTTATTTAATATGATTTATGAGCATGCATAGGCGTTTAATTAAAAAAATATTAATCTAAAAAATCTTTAATTAGTAAACTTTCGAATAAAAGAAACGGAGAAATAATGACTAAGGCAGAAAATTTGAGAATTTTAAAAAGAGGGGAAGTTATGTGTAACCGAAGTTTTGCGTCGTATGAGCGAAGTCCTTTATCATTACAATAGTTATGAATGAATCGGGACTGTGATTAAACGACGTGTAAAAGCGAAACGTAGAAAAAGGTGGTTTACAATATATTAATTAAAACGTACTATAATTATGAGTATTTTGTAGTATTTTTATCCGTCTTTCACGTTTTTGAAATTTTTGTTTTGACATCCAGAGGGGTTTTTTTTTCCGGGGGGGGGGGAATTTTCTTCTACTTTTTTTACTTTATCTTCTACCTCTAAAAGTGTGTTTTTCTTTTAACAAACGTTTTCCTTCCTTTAAGTTTGTTTCAAAAACAAGAGATATTTTAAATGTATTAGTGAAGAGAGAATTCTACACGATCGTTCTTCAGGCCCTGCATTGAGATCATAAATGTTTCATTACTGCGTGGACTGACTCTTGTAACAAGACCATAAAAAGACCGTAAAAAGAGCAGCGCACCCCTAGTTTACTAGTAAACTCGAACCGATCTTTGATGTCGACGGACACTATAACAATTTTCTTCCCCGTGTCACGATATAAACTTATAATCTTCGTCTTTCGAAAAACAAATTGTTCAAAATTTAAGATTCAATATAGAAATAACCCAGAAAAGCAAGCCTCTAAATTCCTTTCCAGTAAATGCGCACTACATACAAGGATAATTGCGACTCCTTTTTACAAAAGTCCGGAACATTACCTTCAAATAAAAATCGGGTATAAATTCAAATAACTGAGAACTTTTACGCAATAAGCATATATACATACAGTTATTTTCTTACAATTTCATTCATTCCTGTATATCTATTATATAGCTATCCTAATATATAAGAAATAGAATTGGTCAGCGTTTGTCTCATATTTTTGTGGATTAAATTATTACATTTTCAGTTTTATTTCAAGGATCACCTCAGAAGTAACACTTTCATTTTAAAATTGCTCAAACACAAATATATCTTGAATATGGGAGTAGACTAAATATTATTATTCTATACTCGTAAAGTCAGATCGTATGTCTCCATACACAATAAAATAATTTAGAATGAAAAAATTAACAAATTAAAAAAAATCATCGACACCTTTCAATCCATTAAATTCATTAATAGTGAGTGATGAATCCAGGGGGTGCTATGGGGGCTGCAGTCCCCCCCCTCCAAATCTAAACTAGAATTCATGATATTTTTAAAATCACTACACCTGTTTGTTTTTAATCTCCTTTTTTAAAAAAAAAAAAAATCGTGGCATTTTGTTAGCATTTAATAATCAACAAAATTTGATACTATTTTTTATATCTCCATCATCGTCAGGTCTTTAATATTTGACTTACATTTTTTTTTTAGTTTGCTTAAGCACCTAATACATGGATTTATCATAATAGTTCAAGAAAACAGCTTCGTTCTCTCCAGTAAAATTTGGAGACATCACGACGATAGAAAATTTTATGGCCTCAGAACCCCTCCCAACCAAAATCCTGGATTCACCGCTGCGGATAGTCAATTGTGCATAGAAACTTAGCACCAAGAGTTATTTTTGCCTATAATACGAAATTTCACAAATAATTATAAATGTGTCCTCGAATTTATACCTAAGTAGTGAAAGTTATTAATTTTAAATCTGTCTTTTAAATCTATTATATCTATAGCATGAATTCCTATTCGTCTTTACAAAATAAAAATTATTCTGTTTTCCCTGCCACTTGTAACAAGTTGTAAATTTTTTTTACCGTCACATCAGAACTTAGTAGAATGCGAAACGGAAAATTTGATATAGCAATGTTTCCCGCTATAGGATGCTAATTTATATTTTTATATCTTTACAGTCAGAGAATATATCTTTATAGAGTACTAGCTGCGTGATCCGGGCGTTGTGTACGGGCTATCTCGAATAATGTGATATTCCCTAGTGGAGAGAAGTGAGGTCACGTATGGCCTCGGGATCGATTATTTTTTCATATGCCCGCCTCCATTTTTTAAACAAATATTTCTCGCTTACTTTCCCCAACAAACGTTACGAAGTTAAACACCTTAATACAAAAAAAAAGGGAAAGAAAACGATTTTTTTCCGGTGTTAATAAATCCAAACACACAAGCTCTCTAAAAAAGAAATACCAGCTTCCGTTAAATAAATAAATGGAAATGGAAGAACACCGTATGTGAACCATTAGATTTTAAAAGGGGACTTCTGCAGACCTTAATGAAATTACTTTTTTTTTTACGTTTTCGATTTGATGAGTGTAGTTGCATTGTTTGGCATAAAACCTGAAATTCTGCCTTTCACACTTAAGTTGTAGTAAATCATCCAAGTTTCCGTATGATGTTAGAAGGGGACTTCTACGCGGAAGAGGATCTTCAATTGACCCTCAAAAGACCCACAATTAATTTACACCACTATTTTTTAATAATTTTTATTTTTAAATATGAATTTTACTTAAAAACAAATTTTGCATTTTGTTTTGCTTTATTAAAATTTAAATTTATTTGCAAATAAACGAATTTTGAATTCAATTTGAGTTTAATTGATATTTCTTGTTTCATATTTGTTTATCCCTGAATTTTTTTAAAATTCTGAATTTTACTTAAAAACCAGCTTTCCAAATTTAGATTTCTTTGCAAATAAAGACACTTTCACTTTTATTTGAGTTTCATTGATATCCCAGGCTTCATGAACTTTTTCCCCGAATATTTTTTTTCTTTAAATCTAAACTTTATTTAAAAACGAATAACTTTAAATTTTATTTAGATTCTTGTAAGTTTACTTTCAAATAAATTAATTTTGAATTTCATTTGAGTTTCCTTGATATTTCTAGCTTCTAATTATTTTTTCCTTGATTTTTTTCTGTCGTAAACGAATAACTTTAAAATTCTATTTTATTTTGAGACTTTAAATTTAAATATATGCAGAAGTAATTATTGACATGCCATCTGGTAAACTCCAGTGCTTACTGAGTTCTGTACATTTGAGTTGTTAATCTTTTAAAATAAGAAGCATTCTTTAAAATTATTGAAATTGGTACATGGTTAGCTCTATCATTTCAGTTTGTTTAAAAAAAAATCTCAAAATAACAGTACAGTTGCAAAATTACAGAAAGCTATACACCCACCAAAAATTATTTAAAATTCAACCATAAATTTGTTTTTGTATTTGGTATTTATTTTATATTTATTATTTAATTGTATTTTATATTTATTCTTACTTTCAATAATATGTATAATACATGTATACTACTATAATTAGTAATTTGACTAGCAAAGCGAGGTCCTATTGTCACTGGATCGTTCGAGTGAAAACAGTTTGTTAGTAATTTACTGATTTGTCTAATACAGTCTGTTTGTCTGTAATTTGCTTTGTCACGATCAAACGCGTTGTTCGATTTTCTTTGAATTTGGAATGAATGCTCTTTACGTCGGCGAAAACGGCCGTATGTGTAAAGATTTTTTTTTTTTTTTTCGTTCCGTTTCAAGATGGTGGACGCTTAAATGGTTGCGTTTCGTGTGATGTTAAGTGTTTTTCCAACGATTTTAGCCAAGCGAAACTCCGTTCATAATGCCTCCAAAGATACCTCTGATAATAACAAATTAAATTCCATTGTGATTTCGTTAATATTGAGAAAAGCAGACATTTAATTGTAGTTTAGTTAATAATGATAAAAACAGAGACTTGCGCAAATAATTTGAATTCGGAAAATAAATGGCTAAACTTTTAAAGACTGAAATGAAGAGTAGATATTTGTTTGTGTGGGGGAGGGGCGAGGTCTACTGTTCACAGAACTACTAGTATATATAACAGATTTTTAGATAATAATAATATATAATAATTTATATAGTACATCATATCCATTTATTGATTTTAATTGATTATATTCATAATAAATAAAATTTAAAAATATATAGAGAAAAAATATAATTTTTCATACGAGTGGGCCCCCATTGTCTGCTGGCAGTCCTGGCTTCAGACCCAGTCCGCCACTGTTTAGAAGTATCAGCAACCTGAGTAATCTTTGTAGGCAAATAAATATCTATTAAAAAGCAATGAAATACAGAAAATGTATTTGTACAAACAGAAGTATCAATTGTAACCTGAAAAGAGATTTTGGTAATGAAAAATAAACATTAAGTGTGGATGCAATAATTAAAATATGATTAATATAATAATTAAAGAAGTATTTTCAAATTTGATTCATGCACAAAGACAAAAAATGAAGAATCCTTCACATTTTGGAGGCTGCATTATGTGTGTATCATTAAAAACATACCTACATCTTCACTGAATTCAACTGCATCAGCTATATTGTATAATTTACTCTTAGAGAATTTTGATTTCATAATTTAAGAAAATTCTAGGAATATTTTCTTGATATACCAAGCAAATAAACATCAAAAATTATATACATATATGTAATTAATTAGAATATTATTTCCCCATTTTTAAAATTAATCCTTTTTAACACCGCTTAATTTTTAAACATAAAAAGCAATATTTTTACTTAAATTCTAAGATAAAAGCACTTCTACTTAAAACTTCAAGTTGCAAATATCTTCACCTTTTCATGAGCCCTGTTTTTCCGAGGAATCAATTTTTTTACAGTATTAAAGGTTGGATTCGTTGCCATCTTTCTTTTTCTGTTTTAGCACTTACCAGTTAGAAGCATGCTGCGTTTCTCTCTCTTTTACCGTTCTCTTTCTGTTTTGTATATATCCAGAGATCTGTGCGCTAAATCTACAAAAATATAGTCATGGAGTGCACGAAATCATTATTCAAACTTCAATTTAATAGTCATAGTTGAATGTCCCGTCCATAAGAAACAAAATCAGTCCAGGATTTGGGTTGGGGCTGTGGTATAACAAATTTTTTATCGTCGTGACGAATGTCAAACCTTATGGCTTATGCGAACCAAAGCATTTTAACTTCACTCACCTGACAATAAGAATCATAAAGAACACTAAAATAGTTTCAATAATTTAATAAAAAAAACAATGAAATAACTAGCTAAAACATGTTTTCGACCCCTGTCAACGCTACAAATATGAGTGGAATGACTACAAAAGTGGGAACATTTTCCAGCCTATCAACTATCAAAAGCCAAGAATAAATGTCACTTTTTTAAAGGGAGATTAAGAAAAAACAGCTATAGTGATTTTAAATAAAATAAAGAATTCTGGTCTAGCTCTGTTGGGGAGAGCTGAAGTCGCCACTGAATAAAATTAATGATGTTAATATGGCTGCAATTCTTTGGCAAGAATTTACAAGTCCAACATTGCTCGTACCACTACATATATATATTTAGAGTTAAGTAAATACCAGACTGAATGTGAGAAATATATAAGGGGTGCCCAAATGAAAGTGGTACTATGGTTCTAACTGCATTACTCCACTAGGCAGAACTTTGAATCTTTGGTAGATGTACATGTCAGGAGAAATCTGGTATTAAACAGTTAGTGGTGGCATGTCATTGAGTGAAACAGATACAACAAAAAAAGTAAAATCATGCCACAGATTCCTCTATTGCCATACTTCTTCAGACATACACAGCCATTTACCACAGAAACTTCAAATTTCCCCTCATGGATAATGCTGCTAGAGCCACAGTCCCACTTTGATTTAGGTGTCCCTTAAATCATAATCTTCAATCACTTTTAGTGTAATACCTGATTAATAACAATGTTTTTAAGAGGACATAAAACTAAATTTGATTTTAGTAATATGTCTCACTTAATCAATTTTTGATATATATCTGATAAAATCTTTTGTAAAAAAAATATATTACGTGCTGGAATCAATCCTTTATTTAGTTTCACTTTCAAGCAACTATC
Organism: Araneus ventricosus; assembly: GCA_013235015.1. NCBI lineage: Eukaryota > Metazoa > Arthropoda > Arachnida > Araneae > Araneidae > Araneus > Araneus ventricosus. Next base: position 17,523 of record BGPR01007349.1, on the reverse strand, counting down.
AGATGTCAGCAACATCAGATCATGTCAACTCAATAATTTTCCAATATTGGCATAAGACGAACTTTGTTCAGAAGCTTTCTTTATATGAAACTGAGTAAGCTAGCTCGGTCCGTCTATTTTCGCACTGATCTTCCGAGGTGTACTCGTACTGGTAATCATGTTTCACTAATCTTTACTAATAATAAAGGAGAATGTGTGTGTGTTGGCACTCTACAGGACAGACCACTGGACCTAGAACTATAAAATTTGACACAAACATCCTTTGGTGGGTGGGAATGTGCAGCTCGGGTCCGGTTTTTTTTTAATTAATTAAATTTTAAGTGGCATTTTTCCTTAATAACTTCCGAAAATATTACAACACAAAAATTATTTTCACACCATCTGAAAATGCAAAAAAATTACCTTTCAATGATATCAATTACGTTTCCGCACAATTTGTTCTCTGATTTTAATAACATTTTAAAATATTTTTTGGAATAATTTATAACAATACTTTTCATTGTTGCAACACAATTCAAACCGTTTTCCATTTGTTGAAAACTAAGATAATTTCTTAATACATTTTGCTTTCATATTTTATTTCATCAAAATTTTTGTGGAATCTGTAAACCAAGCTCTCCGAGATGCTATGTATATGAAGAAATATATCCAGTAAGCTGAATGATTATGGCTGCTATGTTTTCATTCTTTTTTCAGCATGTTTTAATTCAGCAAACATGCCACTGGCAACAAAATGTGTTGCACCATTTTAATATTGAAATCAAGTGCATATTTTGCAAGAGGAATAAGAAAGTGAAGATGACGCTGAACAACTTGCAATTAGATGTTAAATGACATGGTCAATTATTTGAATCCATTAGGGGCGTTTATGTAGATAATGAACAGAACAGGTGCAAGGCCACTAAAAGAACATGGGTTAAATATCTACTATGATCTGCTTTTGTTGTTCAGTGAGTCCTGAATACAAAAAGATGCAAGATCGAATTGAAATTATATTTCTGGTGAACAAACTGACTACTGAAGGCAGATAGTGATTAAATAAAATTGTTCTTATTAAAGATGAAATGCTGGATTGACTATATATCTTTCATTGTATATATATAGGGGAGAGTGGGGTAAAACCAAGCACCTTGATTTTGGCGCAGAAATGCTCCTTTCTAGCGGACAAATTCTGAATACTAGCGAGGAAAAAGAAAAATCTAAAATTAAAAATCTTTTGCTCGAAGTTTTTGCAATCGTTTGGTTTTATTTAAACTATTGCCATTTTGACTGAGTTCGCCCCTTAGTTAGCTTGAATTTAAAAGAAGAAAGAATTATGCAGAATACATTTTTCTTCTTTTGCTTTTGGATTGGATTATTTTTCTTATGCTTTTGGATAATTAAAATAGCAGGAGAATCCAGTAAGTTTATTACATTTTTCCAATTTCTTGTTTTGTAAAACATTTGTTAGATTCTTACATTTCATCTTGGCACTATTCTGTTCAATAGTAATTTTCAAACCAGCAATGTTTCAATGCGCTAGTGACATTACTAGGTTCTCTGTTTCATTCCTACAGCATTTAATACTAATTTAGATACAAATTTTGGAAATATTTTTAAATTGATTGTCTTTATTCTTAAATTATCAACTATTGTAATTATTGTTAATTTTTTTTAATATGTAATTTTTTTAAATTGTCAACTATTATAACTATTGTTAAATCTTAAAAAATTGTTTTATTCTTAAATTGTCAAATAAAATAAAAATTTATGCTACCTTTCCACTGAAAATCTAGTTTTCCCTAAGCTTCCACAGAGTTAACAAGTGTACCCAGTTTTACCCCACTAGTGGGGTAAAACTGGGCAGTTAAGACTTTTTCTACAAAATTAGTAAAAAACATCATCATTAGTAAAAAAAGTAGTAAAACAATGACTTTTCCTGAAAGATATATTGTATTCTGATAAATAATGAATATTTTAGTAAAATTTGACAAGCTCTATGTCTAATAGTTTAGCTCCAACAGGCCTTCGAACCTTAGGTACACGGTTTTACCCTACTTTCCTTTATATAAGGGTCATTCAAATGAAGTGTAAACAAAAACTTTAACGTCAGGGATATTTATCATACAGCCACAAGATGTTGGAGAGCTGGGAAAAAGTGTGAATTTCCATTGATGACTTCACTATGTATAGCAACCATTTGTAATAGCAGAGGTGAGTGATGGATACATCAGTCATGCTCAATGCTATTGCAACACATTACAGAACCTTCGAATGGCACTTAAAAGCAAGTGGCAAGAAAAATTGTCAAAAGGTGTGATTCTGCTTCAGTGTAATACAAGACTCCACACTGCCAAAGCAAGAAAGAAAACTCTGCGTGCTTTCAGCTGTAAAGTGATGCATTCTCCCACCTTACAATTTAGATCTATTGCTTAGTGATTACCACGTGTTTGGTCTGTTACAGAAAGTCCTGAATGTTCAGCACTTCACTTGCAATCAAACGGTGCACAATGATATGGAAGAGAGGTTCCATCATCAATCAGCCTTCTTTATGGAATGAACCAAAAACCTTGTACCACATTGGGACACTTGCCTGAACAATGGGGGTGATTATCTGTAGGCTCTCTAAGCCTCATTACCATGCTTCTTGATTACTGTAGTGTTCATTTCCCAATAAAGTATCTGTAATTTTTCAGACACTAGTCTATGTTTCACTTGAACGATCCTCTTATATGCAGTTTAAATGTCCTTTATATACAGTTGAAGATTTATAATGGTTCAGATCTTAAATGTAAGATTTAAAATTAGTGATTTTCAAATTACATTAGCAATACACTACATAATATCTAATTTACCTCTACTACATTTAATTATTATTAATATCAATAAGTTAACATGCTTTCTAAAGAATAAGAAAATGTCAATTGATTAAATATTTGGATTGCGAAGGAACTTGGAAGATTTGAAATGAGAAATTCAAGCTAATAATGAGATAATTCTGGACATCTAAGAAAAATAAATTAAAATGTTAAGCTTCTTAATCCAATAACAGGGATGAGATTGGCAAGAAAGCAAAAAGACTGAAATCATACGCGAGCAAAAAATCTGTACCATAATTTATGTGCGAAAGAAGTAAAACATCAAAACCTGCAACATGAAAATATTACACTATAATAATTAATAACTTAATTATTTATAATTCAGTACGTATAAAAAAGAAAAATAATATTAAATTATTATTAAATCATTCGCATTAAAAGTTAAGAAACAAGTTTAACATATCATCAGGGGCATCTTCAAATACAAAATTAGACATTAAAACATATTTACCACCTGTACATCATTGAGATGCAATATAAACCCAACAGAAGTATGAGAAGAATTATATTTAATAGCCTTTTGATAAAAGTTAGCTAAAAAAATAAATAAAAATAAGGACAAATAATTTCTTTTGCTTCATGCAATTGTGTAAAGTGTATTAGCTCTTTATAAATTATAATAATGCATCATATACTGAATTCTGTTTTATTTTTATACATTTTTGCAAAAGTAACAGTACAATGATTTTGCACCTTATAAAGTGAGAGGGGTTGAGAAATTGTACAGTTACAATGACAGATTCATTTAGCATTATTGTTATTTGAAACATTTCCTTAATTGTTAGAGAAGTGGTTTCCTTTCGTTTTTTTATTTGTGTGGCTTTTGTTAGTAACAGATCTCCATTAACATGCTTCACCCCCTTGTTTTGGAGGGCTCGTATCTTTGACAGATTCTTCAATAAAGGATGAGCTTGTATCCTCTGCAAGTTTATTTTTAGTAGAGGCTAAAGTTTTTGCACAGTCTTCATTAGTATCTCTTTGTTTATTACTGGCATAGTTGTCAGGACTACATTATCTCTAGAATGTCTAGGTAAATCATCTGTTTTATTTTGAGAAGATTTTTTTTATGTCTTATTCTCTGCATTTTTGCACACAACTTTTTAGCTGCCTCTTTTGACAGAACGCCGCCCCATGTCCCCGTGCCTGATGCCAAGACAGCCTCCGTACCGGTTGAGTGGACATGGGACAGCCTCTTTTGACAGGAGTTTCTTTTTTTTTTATGTAGTTTATTTATATGTTTTTGTTCAGTTTTTTTTATTTCTTCATATTGGTATTCCTTACAAGATGACCTAAGTTTTCAAATAATTTTTTTCAACATTTTCATGCAAAAAAATCTTTTTTTTCTTTTTGCAAAATATGCCATAAAGGTTTTGTTTTCTGCAAAAAGGTGGTACTTAATACTTTGAATGTTCATCCTTGTTGAGCTTGCAGATATAATGTTGATTCGTCAGTAGAAGATGAATCAGCTAGTTTCCTAGCCGGTAGAGTTAAGCCGCACTATTCAGCATATTTTCCAGAATTTTCTTTGAAAACATAAGATAGGAAAGTTTCTTTGTGTAAAAAGCATAATTTTCAGAAGAAAAAGCAAATTTTTGCAGGGGAAAAATAATCGGAAGTCCGGGAAGGGGGGAAAAAAAAAAAAAACGGAATTTTGAGAGAGAAAAAAAAATAAAAAAAAAAAAACCGAATTTCACCAAAAAAAAAAAAAAAAAAAAAAAAAAAAAAAAGCGGAAGAATCTCATCCCTGAATAAACAACCCTGTATTAAGATTCTTCAATTTTCAATAATAATTAAGCATATATGTAGGAATAAGTTTCATTAAGAACAACTTCATAGAATTTTAAACAATTGTAGAATAGTTGATGAAAAAAAACACCCTATTATTTCCCTTGAACTAAACGTAGATGTTTCAAGATTTTCCTTGCTCTCTGGCCTCATTTATAACTTTCATCTATTATCATTATATTGTATACAATTTATATATTTATTCATTGAATATGATTATACAGTAAATAATAGATAAACTAATCTTTTATTACTCTTAAATCTTAAAAATCATAATATTATTTAGATGTTCAATAGATTTAACTGCCTTACCTATTCTAAATAAATAAAAGGAATACAAGGTTTACTTATACTGTTTTTTGTAAACAATCAATTTAGTATGCATAATTTTTAATAAAAAAATGAACAAAAACTCTTCAATATAGTTCTCATTTTAACCTGGAAAATCACTTTTGTTCAACTCATTTCACAATGAAATATTCACCATACCTAGTTAACAAACAAAATATAGAGCAAAGTATAATTGCAAAGTAAGTTCATTAGTTTTCTAATTTTATTTCAAACTGAGATTGTTAACTTTTTCCGAGGCCATTAAAACACTGATCTACAAACAAAAATTTCTTAAATTTATAAAATTAAATCAAAAGTTTAAATACAACTTGCATACTATATTTTAAATGCAGATATATTTCATTCACACTTTTAAAAAATCATCAACGCACACATCACGTTTACTGCCGATTTTCAAAAGTTGTCATAATATCATACTTGAATCACAATATAAAAAATCATCAACATAAGATTAATGTTAATTTTAAAACTGCAATTTTCAAAAATTCTCAGGATAACAATATTTGAGTCATAATATTTTAATTCCATCTTGTACATAGAGTTACAAATAATAATGTGTTTAAGAAATCTTATTGTAAAAGATTTATTTCTACAGCATTTCATAAGTTTCATCAATCTATGCTTATATTTACAAAAGAAAGATGAATTATTTAACAGAAACTTTATTCCTTATCATTCTTTTAACAAATCACACAACTTGAAGGCAAACAACATTTAATACATAAGTGGATAGCCTTGATTCCATTTGATTCTTAGATTTTCTCTCACAGTTCTTTGATCTAATTTAGTTTTCTCATAATCTGGATCTCTTTCTAAATTCTCGGGGTCCACTTTCAAACGTGAAGCTATCACTAATTCACCAGTTTGCTTCAGAAAGGTACAGTATGAATCATCTTCAGTAGGAAAACCATCAGGAAAAGTTATAGGTCTTACACGAATTAGGTGTTTTATCGACCACAAAAATTTGTTATTAGATGCTGTATTCATTACAATAGCACATTTTACTTTATGATCAACCAAACCTAATTTTAACATGGCTTCTTTTTCCCAAATAGGTCGCCCAACCAATGTTGCATTTTTCCAAACCATGAACAATTTTGAAGGTTCAAAACCTTCTTCGGATCTTTTCCTATACTCTCGGACTTTATCAAAGTAAAATTGGGCTACTTTTAATTCAGATGCCGAATAGGAAGTATCAGCTAAAGGTTTCTTCCTCAGTTTATTATAGATTTCTATAGCTTCAAAGTCTTTTTTGCTTTGAGCAGCCATGCCGGCTTTTAAAATAGTATACGTATTACAAATAACTCTAAAACGAAAAATACAGTTCGTGATCATGATTTGAATTTATGAAATAAAAATGGAAAATAATTGCTCTATTATAAGATAGAAAATAAGTATTATCTTTCGCTCGCACACAAAAAGTTCACAACAGTTTATATTTACTTGATACGAACAGTTACAGTTAACTATTCTGAAATTTACTTCTTGCGCAGGTAAAGTAACGCTAACATGCAACTTTCAAAACATAGTCTTTTTCTTTTTGTAATATGTTCAAGGACACAACAATTCAATAAATTTTAAAAACATTTAAGCATATACTGCGAATCAAAATTGCATTTATTTATATTTTAACAGGAATATAGAAAAAAATATCTTGTTTAATTTTTAGCCGGATTTAAGAATTTGAAGTTTTTAGTTGGCATCCATTGGGTTTTGGAACTTCACTCACGCCAAAAAGTAAATTTGCGCTCGAGTTTTTTCCTTATCAACATTATCTTAAATTTGTAAGTAATATTGTTGATAATATTGCATTATGTGCTATATTTTACTCATCTGTGTATACATCTGACTGAATCTGTACGAACTTGCATATTGTATCTTTTAACTTACTATTCTGAGCCGGCATACCGTTGCTTTACACTAATCTGTTTTGACTGATTGATGCACATCAGAGTTGGTAATTATATAGTTGCATATTCTCTGAAGACATTTTTTAGCAGTCACTCTGATTTTGTAAACTGAAAAGTTATGAACTGATTTACTGTGTGCAATTTCCATCCATATTTTTAAGATTACAATCCAGCATTGTCTTTGAGGCCATCATGTCCGACGATCTTCCACTAATTGCTCAAGTGAGCAATGTGTCGACATTGGCTACACTTGAACAAATTGAAAAGTTATTCGGTTTCATGGGTAAAATTAAAGACATCCGAATGTACCCAACAGTTTCAGTTGTACAACCCCAGTTCAAAGTTTGCTATATAAAGTATGCAGAATCGTGGAGTGTTAGAGTTGCATTGCATTTAACAAATACGGTGTTTATTGATAGAGCTTTGGTGGTGGTTGCAATACCAGGTGATATTATACCAAGTGAAGATAGTACCACTTTTGATTTGTTAAATCCAACAGCTGCCTTACCAGGTTTATTGTCATCTGGTTTTAAGGATGTTAGCAATGATATTGCAGCTCTTGATGGCAATTTAGTTATTACTTCTGTTGATACTAATTTGGATATATTGGGTCTTCCTCAATACCCACCATTATCTGCTGATCAGGATCCCAACACCATTGAGGAAATTCGAAGAACTGTTTATATTGAAAACATCAATCCTCAAGTAACAGCATCTCAATTGCTAGATTTTATAAATGGAGTTGTTGGTGAAGTTAAATATTTGAGAATGGCTGGACATGATAAAAACCTGTATCAATCAGCCTTTGTTGAATTCACTGATCGTGCATCAATTGTTAAAGCTCTTCAGTGTGATGGAATTACATTAAAAGGTAGCAAATTGAAGATACAGCATTCCAGTTCTGCAATCATTAAGCCTCAAAAAGATTCTGAGGTTATTTCTGAAAAAGAAACAGAAGAAGCTATGAAACGATTGAAGGAAGCTGAAAGCTTAATTGCCCGCGTTGTTGAACCTGAAATAAGTGGGAAAAGTTCCAGATCCAGGAGACGTTCATCCTCGCGATCCAGAAGGCGTTCTTCATCTCGCAGCAGGAGGCGTTCTCGTTCAACTTCTCGGCGATCTTCTCGTAAAAGAGATAAGAGATCACGTTCGAAAGACAGAAGGAGAAGGTCAACCTCAAGAAGGAGGAAATCCCGTTCGAGAAGTAAAACAAGACGCTCTCGATCAAGAAGTAAGGTTAGGCGGTCACGTTCTCGTAGTAAATCTAGACGTTCTAAGCGAAGTGAACGGTCTTATTCAAGAAGTAGAAGATCGCATTCAAAGCGAAGCGACTCCAAAAGTAAAAGTAGCAAAAAGAGTCATCGTTCACGATCAAGAAGTCCACACTCTCGTTCCAGGAGGAGTCACAGATCACGATCCAGGAGTCATGTTGCTCGTTCTAAAAGAAGCAGAAGATCCCGGTCTAAAAGTGAAGTATCTGCATCCAAACGTGGTGAACGTTCTCGATCCAGAAGTAGATTGTCCAGGAGCCGTCGCTCTCGTTCCAGGAGTAACTTGGCACGTTCAAAGCGCAGCAAGAGATCAGGATCTAAAACTCGATCATCTCCTAAACGATCTAGATCTCGCAGTAAACTTTCTGTTGTAGAATCTAAAGAACCCCAAGTAAAATCTAAGAATGCATCTTCGTCCAGATCAAGGTCTCGAGAGCCATCAAAACTGTCACATTCTGGAGATGAAGCTATTAAAAGAAGTGACAATGAATCTACTATGCACTCTGTTGAATGTGCACCGACATCTGCTTCACCTGAAAAACCAGAAAGTCCATTAGCTAAAGTGAAAGATGAAGTAACAGACTCGGTTGAAAATAGTGTTGGTGAACCATTAGCTAAAGATGCTGAGTGTTCAAAATCAAGTGAAGGTGAAGATTACAATCTTAATATAAATCCAGATGAAAATCAATCCAATGGGAATCTGAAACCTGATAAAGGAAGTACATCAAGTGAAACTAAACTGAATGATAAGGTTGAGGAAAAAGAAAGAAGCAGATCTAGGTCTCGTAGCAAGAGTAGAATATCTACAGAAAAGTCGGCTAAAAGCTCGCCTAAAAAGTATAGGTCTAGGTCGAGGGATAGTAAGCGAGTTAGATCTCCAGTAAGGAACATACGAAGACGGCGCAGTTATTCATCATCAGATAGTTCATCAAGTCCTGAAACAAGTCGTGTTAGAGATAAAAAGTCTATTTCAAGACACAGGTCACGATCTCCTAGAAGGAGCAAACATTCTTCAAAGCGATCTGTCACTCCTGCATCTAAACGAACCAAGAGGTCAGTCACCCCTGTAAAACGGTCTAAACGATCATCTACCCCAAGAAAGCGATCAAGGCGTTCAGTTAGTCGATCGCCATCTAAGTACCGATCTCGTGGTGATAAAAAGTCACGATCTCGGAAAAAATCCATCTCCCTAAGTCCCGCAAAGCGATCCAAGTCTAGAAGTCCTCGACGATCCATGACCAAGGAAGTTGGTAGTGATAAGGAAATCCGTGCATCTGGTTCAAAAAAGGAGATTTCTAGCCTGAGAGCTAGAAAGGAAAGTGACAGTGATATGCGAGGGTCAGATTCTGATGTTTAATTATTTTGAAAAGTTGAAACTTGCAATGTAGAAGCATATAATAGTTGTAAAATTTTTGACTATTAATGATATAGCATAGTTTAAAATCAGACCATCTTTTAAAGAAAATGGTATAATTCTTGAAACTCTTGGACTGTTTTTATTACTTATAATGCTAGCTTTGATGTAACAGCACACTTTATAGTTTGAAGTGTACCTGATTTTGAATAATTTGGTTATGTTAATTCTATCATAATATTTTTGTGTTTTTATTCAGCTTTATATAATATATGTAAATACTAGTTGCTCAACTGATTGATGTTTTTCAACTCGTTACAAAATTGCATTTTGTTGGCCTGTTTCTTTCTTATGTCTGTGGAAGAAAGGAAAAGAAATTATTGATGTTTTTTTTATTTACATGTTTCTCAAAAAGTGTATAAGAATCTATATATCTTATATTTTAAAAACAGTTTTTTCTTTTTCTCATGGAACTGTATTTTGAATTTATGTCTTTAATCACAGTAAAATTTTGTTTTTTCAGCAATTCAAAGGAAATGTTTCTGTATTCTTTTCCTAATATGAATTCCTCACATGGGCAATAATTCTTATTTTTGAAATGATAAAATGTTTTCATAGTGTAATGATTCAGTTTCATAGATATCTGCATAATGTTGAATTCTTATTGTTTGATGAGCATTATTTATTAAATAGTTTTCTTAATAAAAATACATATATATACATTACTTTGAAATAAAAACAGGTAATGTCCGGAAAATTAATTGCAAATAGGGAATAAGACATCAGAAAATATGTAAATGTAAAATATTCAGATTCTTAATCCCTTTATTTTGTATGGTTAACTGGTGAGAAAAGTAAGACAACCGAAAAAAAAAGTCAATGGCATGACTCATAAAAAATTCCATCAATGGAGCAATACATCTGTCCTGATGAAATTGGTACCTAATAAATTGCTAAAATTATCACTAAAAGTCTTAAGTCTACTATCAGAGTCTGTAGATTTTAATTTGTTTGAAGCTATTTTGTGGTTGTACACACAGTACATTTATTCTATGCTAAAAGACTATGAACTAATATATACCTATCGGTTTGATCAATTAAAGAAACAGCATTTCAAAATATGATTTATTACATTGCTGTTGTCCTGCAAATTAATTGAAATTTAAACATTATAAATTTATGCCCCTTCTGTTTTTCAATATTATACTTGTATGGCATCATCATATTAAGTTAATTATAAGATGTCCTTCCTTATCATATCTTAAGGTTCTCTCCTTCATTCATAGTGAAAAAACATGGGTATAATTTAAATTTTACAACTTAAGAATACTGGTTATTCATATGAATATAAATTGATTTTATGAGAAAGAATTTCGTCATTCATTGGGATTATTTTATAGGAGAAAGAAATTATTCTTAGGATTATATACGATTCAACTCTGATTTTGAAGATATCAAAATTTTAAAACTGCATTAGTGAATTTGAAATATTTCAATTATGTATAATCTGGCAGAAATTTAAATTGTGTTCAATATTTTTAATAATTTTTTTAAAGAAATGTTCAGCAAATAATGTGTTAGATCAGATTTTGAAATTAAAGCCAAAACAAAAGCATAAATCTTTCAATGTCCCGTGAAATATGGTATATACAGTGAAACCTCTTCGAACGGCCACCCCTCTTAACGGCCATTTTTTCGTGGCACGGATTTTTCGGCCCATAGACCTAATGTTAAAATAACCCCTAGCAACGGCCACCCAACCCCTCTGAACGGCCGCCGGGTGGGTTCGCCCATCCCATTTAACAAACGAACTTGGAAAAAATTGTTTTTTTCCGAGAAGGGTAAAAACTTAAAACAGTCGCAAATTGTATCCTTTTTTCAAAAAATGTAAAAAATTATTAAATAAAGTACTGTTTTCTCTTTAGATAAGTCTCAAACTTCATTTTAAATAAGAAATATGAGTCAGACTCATTTATATTATGTATTATAGCAATTACCTCGTAATTGTAACGAAAACCCTTCCGAGCGGCCACCCCCTCTGAGCGGCCAATTTTTCTCGGAACGGAGGGGTGGCCGCTCAGAGAGGTTTCACTGTATATGCAAAAGGTTAATTTTCATCGAAAAATTATTCTAAAATTTTTTCTACTGCTTTGCATTACTATACAAACCTTCATTTAGTAAAATGTCTTAATTCAGTGAACTAGTTTTTCCGAAGTTGTAAAAAGCTGACATTATATTTAAAAAATGACATTGGCAACAATAATCAAATTTCTGTGTTAAGTTTTTTATTCTTCTACACTTATTCTGGTTCAAATTAGTCAATTTTTCTATTCAAAACACTGGCAAGTTATTTTATAATATATATTATTGTTATATGGTATACATTCATGAGTCAGTCCTACAGTCAATTTTCATTTTTCTGAAGTTTAAATTATTCCTGAATTTTTTTTTTTAAGTTAAATAATGCTTGCACACATTTTTTAACTTAATGCAAAAAATTTATTTGATTACATAGCAAGGACAAGGATTTATTTTACTGACATAGCAAGGACAAAATATATTGTGGCTTCTTCCTGTGTTTAATGTTAACCCTTTGTGTTGCACTACCCTTTAAAGTTTAAACTCAAACAAGCAAAAAGTTATAGGCACTCTATTTAGGCCTAAAGGAGTATGCAGGTAAAATTTCGTAAAAATTACACTCATCGTTTTGATTTTGTGGTGAATTTTTGAGTGAGAAGGAAACAAGCTCAATGCTACCTCCTTGTCCCAACCACCTGTTGTCCCACCAGAATTTCATCGAGATGTGCTGTTACATTATGACAGTAATGTGGTGGTATTCCATCCTGCTGAAAGTACTATTCTTCATACTTAAACATCTATTGAACTGATGGCATAGTTTTTCCTGCTCAAGTAAACATTACCAGTTACAGTATTCTCAAAGAAGGGTCCATTTAAATCAGGGTTGGCACGGCATTTACCGTGTGATAGGTTTTTACCGGTTTCTCTCGTGGTTTTTACCACCTTCAAAAAAATAAATTAAATAAAAATTTCTTTCTGCCATTTCTGCAAATATTTGTCTTTTAAAAAAAGCATAAATTTAAGGCAGTGTTATAAGCTCGAATACTGTTATAATATTCTTATAAGCCTTAATTAAAGTATACATGATCATTTTAAGAACTAATATTCTAAAAATGTTTGGCATAGATGTTTTTTAAATAATGTTTATCATATACTGATGAATAAATGGAAATACTTACGTAATCTTTGGCCAAAATAAAAATATTTGTGCATTAATATATTGTCATTAGTCTGGTCTTATGACTTGATATTCACAAAAACATTAGATAATGCATTATTAGCTTAATTTGTATATTGAATAGATTATTGATTATAATTTTTTATTGTTCCCCTGATTGTAAAAATCCTCATACTTAAAAAAAGTATTTTTTTAATGTTATTTAATTTGAACAAATAATTCATTCTGAAGAAATTTGATCTTAAAAGTATATTTTCAAAGTGATTTTATTGAATAGATGGCAAAACAATAACATATCTACCAATCTAAATCTTTGTGTCCTCTTAACATTCTATAACAAAATACAAGTTTTGCAGCTTTTTGTACACCAAGTCTATTTCTTAATTTATTGTGGGTATATGAAAAATTCGCTCTATTGATGCAGAACTGCAAGGTACGGGAATGGAGTTTAACCATAAGGTTTGTAAACTCAGAACATATTTCCTTTATTGTTTAAATCCTTCCACCAAACTTTGGCTTTCAAATCTTTTGTTTTTAAAAAACTTAGGAAATGGCTTCTCTTCTGCTTCATATGCTAATAGGAGTGAAAAAGAACTTGGCATAAGAGACACGAGCCATTTTCTCGCCATTTCTTTTTTATTTTCATTCAGTCTTTCATCATTTCTGTGGTTTGGATCAGTCATAACTGCTAAAAAGTGAAAAGGTTCCAATGTTGAATCCATTCGTTTTAATATAACATCTTTATGTGGTTTTAATTCAGGACAATTTGCTAAATTTAGCCATTCATGACAAGCATCAGCTATTGTTGTCTCATCACTCTGGCGATTGTTCAGAGCTTTAGATATAGACTTTATCTGTTGAAAGAGGTATTTCACTTGTTTAAATAAATTATAATTGTTCGCTAGTCTTCAAATTTGATATCAATATCACTTTCATGATACAAATGTTGAGATATGCAGGTCTATTTTTAATAAATGTGGAGATGCATTGCGTTTGGCTATTCCACCGTGGCTCATTTGGTATCTGGAAGTTCTTTTAGCCATCCTGCAGGTTACTGGTGGTTTTTAAAATACTTTTGTATTTCCACTACATGATAATTGCTGCTGGACTTATATCTTGTTCTAGTAGATTCAACCAATGTGTTGTACACCCATAAACAATCAAATCACTTCTTTCTTTTACCAACAGCTGACACAACTTATTCATTTATCTGTAACAACAGATATCACTTTTGCTTTATACCTCTCCTCGGCCAGTTTAATTGATTTTTCTGTAAACATTTTACAATACTCTGCTGTTTTTTTATTACTACCACATTCTTCAGCATTAAAGAAATATGATTTTCCATTCGTATGCAGGCATGAAGCAATGTTACTTCATTTAATAGATTCTCAGATAGTGCTTTCCATGATGGCGGCTTGTAACCTGGTCACAGTTTTTGTATCAGGGCAAGACATTCTGTTTGTTCAGCAACATTAAATAAAACATTGCAACTGCCAAAAAAACTTTGCAACTTTGTCTGTATAACAAATTGTTGTAAATCATTTTGTAAGTCTGAGCCGTTTAGATGCTTTAAGGGGAGGATCATCACTTTTAGAAGCTAAGTTATCATTAGTTCCAGTAACATTTTTAAAAGTTGAGCCATCACTTACTTTATTTTCATCAGAAGTTGAATTGCCTTTAAAAGCACTGTACCAGAATTCACTGCTTCAGTTTGTACAGTGTTTGGAGAAATAACTGATTTCTTACACTTAAAAGACAGATGATTTTTCATTCTGTCTGCCTTTCCTCCAATGATACAAGAGTAAATTTTACACTTAGCCATTGTTTTGTTCCCTTCTTTTACGCAACACAAATGGGATTTTTAGGTCTTCCTCCTTTGTTGATATAAATATTAATTTAAGCAAATCTAATAGTTTATAGTTAAGGCAGGCAATTTCAGATTTCTTGTACAACTTGTATTATTTATTTCTTCAGTACTTGTATCAACAAGAAACTTATAGATATACCATTTTGCTAATTTCTGGTTGGCCAAATATTTGCATAATGGATGGGCCTGTTTACTTTCCTAATTGCTGAGAGGAAGGGAGGGTTGAAAACTGGTTTGTAGTGGGGTTGTGTGAAACCACAGAAATCTTTTACAAAACAATCTATAGCCAGTATATGACCTTATAAGGTTATGCTGTATTTGCCTTTGTAGCAGGGAAAATGGTGGAGAAATGCTCTTTCTGTGTTTGTTCTACATTTGGAACAAAATAATATATATGATTAAATCCTTTTTTAAACATTTAAATTAGATTTTCCTGCTTCAACTTAACATTATTTTATTATCTGATTTGATTATTCTGTGATTTTGAGTGTTTTGAAATGAAGTTTAAACTTATTAAGTAACATTACAAAACATACCAAGCAAGCTTTTAGTGGTAATGCATATGCAGGCTGTTTTAAAAATTTAATAAGTTAGATTGAAAAGCTACTTTAAAATATTTTTTTAAAACTGAGAGCAGGTTTTAGAACAAGTATTATCTAGTTCTAATCAAGAAATCATGGTAAAATTTTGATCAAATGTTTCATGTTCATGCAAGTACATTTTAAGACATTACATTCCTGATAATTTAGAATAAGTGGCATAGAAAGTCACTGATGCATAGAGGATGAAGGGTATGAAATAAATTAAATTTTCTAAAGGACCTAAACACTTAGAAACATCAGGAGCGATGATTGAGAAATACTTCAGAGATAAAGCTGAGAATAAGCATGCTAAAAATTAAAAAAAAAATTCTAGGATTTAAACTATATTTTAAGTAATTAAAATCAAGGTATATATATATACATAAAGTTGTGCATACATCGATATAATACATGTGTAATGTAATTTATATAAATGATTTTAATATTAAATTAATAGTTATCAGTTCATATTGAAAATCTAATACATTTATAAGTTTCCTAAGATTTTAATAGTTCAAATCTTGCCCTTGTGTTCTGCAAAAAAGTACATTTTTAAAATTAAATTGAAGGAGATGGCTTACATCATATCATTTGTCCAATGGCTACTTTCTTATATATGTATAAATATACTATTTAATGCCTAATATTAACTATAGTAAGTAGTATATATGCTTAGCGGTTATGAATAATAAACCACTACCTTCCAATAATTAAACAGGGGCTAATAGTTATTTGCCAGGTTTTTACCATTTTTTCCACGGTTTTTACCGGTAAAAACCCAACTCTGATTTAAATCCATCCTCTGATAAACTCTCTATACACATAGTACCTGCAAGTTCATGATATTCCATAATCAGATGACAACAGTTGTCAAATAGCTGTATTTATGAATTGATTAAGTCATTATTTATGAAAAAGTATCGATTTAATGCAAAGAAGTTATTGTATTAATAAAAAAACCTTCCAATAGCAGGCTAGATACTACATTTGTATATTATTCAAAATGTGTACATTTTTTGGGGATACCATGTGGCGGCATCCACTGCAAAGGGTTAAAATTCCTCAGAGTTTTTTTCTTTTTTTCATATTCTTCAAGATTTGTTAGCAAAAATATTTAAGAAAACTTATGAGTTAAAAAAAATTTGGAAATAACTAAATTTTCTTTATCACTCTTAATAGATTTATTTTGATTTTAACCCATTGACCCCCAACTTAATTTAAAACATAGATTTCAGTAAATTTCTATTAAATTATGTTAACACCGAGATTAAGATAATAAAATTAAATATATAGATTAAAAGATTAAGACATATATTAAAAGATTTTTAAAATATCAAAAAGTGAAGATTATTTTCTAATTCCTTACATTACCTTGAAAATAAATCAAAGGAAAAAAGGTTTTCAAAATGATGACGCTTTGACTTCAAAATTTGGCAAACTGGTGGTAAATGTCTGTTGAGAATTGTTTGGGAATATAATATTGATGTGTTACACAAAGCAAAAAACAATGGAATGCTTTCAGTTTAGCCATGGAAGTGAAATGAAACTGTCCTCAGGGATGAGATTAGCAAAAAAGCAAAAAGACTGAAATCATAAGCGAGCAAAATACGAGTGTACCATAATTTATACGCGAAAGATGCTTTAAAAAGTTAAACGGAATTCAGAATACGCAACATGATGAAAATATTACACTATAATAATTAATAATTTAATTATTTATAATTCAGTATATATAAATAAAAAAAAGAATATTTAATTATTATTAAATCATTCATATTAAAAGTTAACAAACAAGTTTAACACATCATCAGGGGCATCAGAAAATACAAACATAGACATTAAAACATATTTACCACGTATGCATCACTGAGATGCAACATTCACCCAACAGATGTCTGAGAAGAATTATATTTAATAGCCTTTTGATAAAAGTTAGCTAAAAAATAAATAAGAACAAGTGATTTCTTTTGCTTCATGCAATTGTGTAAAGTGCTCTTTACGCACTTAGTGCTTTTGTGTAAAGTAAGCTCTTTATAAATTATAATAATGTATCATATACTGAATTCTGTTTTATTTCTTTTATTTTTATACTTTTTTGCAAAAGTAACAGCACAATGATTTTGCACCTTATAAACTGAGAGGGGTTGAAAAATTGTACAGTTACAATGACAGATTCATTTAGCATTATTGTTATTTGAAACATTTCCTTCATTGTTAAAGAAATGGTTTTCTTTCGTTTTTTTTACTTATTTGTATGGCTTTTGTTGGTAACAGATCTCCATTAGCA